>PVLD010006287.1:0-102078 GCA_004027595.1 Dinomys branickii
GAGACAGAAATGTATGTATGTATATATGAATATACATATATGCAGGAGGGCTAACATGGTTCTACTATTGTATTATATCACTTAATGCTAAGGAATAATTGATGACGGGTTATTTGATCAATATTGTATGTCTGTATGTATTATCCTGAACACACACTTCGAAGATATCAATATGCAAAGCAGCAACTATTGGTGTTTTGTTGTTGTTGTTGTTGTTTGCCTGTTTTGTTTTCTGTCTTTGGATGTTTGGTTTTTGTGTTTTTCTGTTGTTGAGAGGATTAATGGTCTGACCAATTTTACATGTCTGTATATGGGTTCATATATTTACACTTCGAAGATATCAATGGATAAAGCAATAACCACTGTTGAGACCGTGTCACCTTGTCTATATATCAGTTGTGATTGTACTATTTTTTATGCTAATTGGTGTCTGTTTGTTAATATGTTTTTGTACTTTTATTTTTTAAAAAAATTTAAAAAAAATAAAACCCATATTTTTTAAACTCAGTATCCCAAGTGATCAGCTCAGGTGACACGTAAGACCTTGAGGAGTGTCCAGCTGTTGAGGTTTAACCCTAGCAATTCTCTGATCCTGTATGCCTTTCATATTGCCCTATGACATGTAGCCTTTCCTCTCTGGTAGTTCTTCACTCTAAGGTGGGACCACTGTGGATGCTGGGATAAGAAGTACCACAGCTGCTTCCCTCTGCTCACAGATGTTGCCTCTTCAAGCCTCCAAAGCCCTAAAGCACTGTAGCTACCAGGGAAGAGCAGGCAGAGTGAGCCTGCACCATTGTCTTAGGACATACTTGGTTTCATTAGGTGCCTGCTGTTTCCATTATGCTCAAAGACTGGATCTTCAAAAGGCCTGAGTCTAGGATAGAGAGAATTTCTTTCTACAGCTCCTCAGCTCCAACATTAACACAAGGACATTTTATCACCAACAACTATTTTCCTCCAAAGTTATATGCTCTGTGTCCTCCCTTTGCATTCATTTTCTTAGTATTGATAGTAATAGTAAAAGTGGTGGCAGTAGCAGTAATGATTGTCACGCTATTTAGCTGTGCAAGAAAAATATTTTAGAGGGCTTGGTTTTGTAGTTGTTTGTAGATCAGTAGTCTTTAGGGAATCTTGCAAAAGCTAAGGATTCTCTCCACAAAAATATTCATGTACAAATAAATAAACACACGGCTATCGGAGTGTAGGGGCTTTGCAAACTTACAATTCCAACCTCAGATTAAGAATCTCTGAGGACAGAAATTGTGGTGGTGGTGTGATTAGCTTATTTGTGATGCTGTTAGGGATAAGCCAGCTTTTCTGGTTTCTATTTGCTCATGTGTTAAGGCAGGAATGGAAGCACATTCGTGGTTGGAGAAAACAGGTGGAAGGGGGCTGGGCTGAGCAAGGTACAGTGGCAGCCCCAGGAGCGAGCAGGCTGGAATGCACGGGGAGAGAGACAGTTCTCTTGCTGCTTGCTGATAGGAAGACCAACAGTCAGTAGCCTGGAGATTTGGGTGGAAACAGCTGGGTCTGTGTCCCCAGGCTGGGAATCAGGTTGATAGGTACAACCTCTGAGAAAGTAGGACAGGGAAACTGTCCCGGAGGAATTGGAATGTGAGCAGGTCCTGGGAGAAAGACTCCAAAAAGACACGACATTCGCCAGGCCGCAAGAGGTGGGGGTCAACACTGGGGCTGGGCGAGGAGACAAAGCAGCCTCTCACAGATACCAGAGGAACCGGCCAGAGGGAGGCAGGGGCAGTTTACAGAGGCGAGTACAATTAGTGAGTAGAGAAATGAAATTGTTGAACCTGAACATTAGCCAAATAATAGCAAATCAATTCAAGATACTAGTAATCTTTTACTTACCAAAATACAGTGATTTTTTGAAGCTTAAAAATTACTAGTTTTGGTTAGAGACTAAGAAATAAATATGCACTCAATGCTGGGCATTTTGGTGGGTACGATTTTTCCTAATTTGAAAAATTATGTCAAAAACTTAAAAATACATACCTTTTGGGCCCAGTACTTTCACTCTGAGAAAATGATGCCAAGAAACCCCAACACTCTTGGAGGCTGAGGCAGGAGGATCTTAAGTAGGAACTCAGCTTGGGCAACTTTGGCATTTAGTGAGATCCTGTCTCAAAGAACATTTTTGAAAATATGGGAATGGGGATTGTAGCTCAGTGTGAAGGTCCTGGTTCACTGTCCAGTATTTTAAAAGAGAAGAAGAAAGAAAAGAAAAGAAAAGAAATGTTTAGAATGTGAACACACATTTACACATTTAGCTCTGGAAGTACAAACTGCAGAGAAATCAGATTTCCACTAATAGGAAATTAATTAATCTATTGTGTGATATCCATATACAGTACTGGCACATGAACAAGTATAACTGATGTTGTTGGGTTATGTTTATTGGTAAGGAAAAGTGTTCATGATACATGGCTAAATAAAAGAAAAAATGTTGAAATAGGTACATTTCATGTATTCTTGGCAAATAGTATGATCATAATAAAATGTGAATTATTGATATGCTGTTGTCTTAGTAAGAAGAGCACATGCCACAGTGGTAACAGTTGTTACCTCTGGTTAGTGAGTAATGAGAAATTTTTATTCTGATGCTTTTGTCTATTTTTCCTTCCATGAGCACTGTTATTTATGTAACATGGAAAACTTAAAAGTTATTTTTTGAATGTTGAGATCATTCACAAGATGCCTCCTTTTCCAGTGGCCTAGGGAACCCTAACTAGGGTGCCTTGATCTGCAGGAGAGGATCAGATTAGCTCCTTGAGAGAGGCCAGTGACAGGGCTAGTAGGTGTGTGTGACTCCACCCCACACCTTTCTATGCCCTGTGAAGTCGATCAGGCAGGTGGCCCTGTCTCAGACATCTCCTGACTTCTGGCCTCATTTAGAGGAGGTTTTTTCAAGCACTTCATAGTGGATAATTACACAAACACTAAATACTGAAGGCTCCATAAAGACGGTAACAGGTCTATCTTCACTGCTGCCTTCCCCTAGTGCCTATAGCACAGTGCTCTCCTTGTAATAGAAGCTTGATAAACAAGTCAGAAGCTGAGTGTAACTCTCATGAAACAAGGTGGAGGAAGAGAGGGGAGGAAGTAAAAATTAGATTTCACAATTATTGTTTATGTGCCAGGTACAATTTTAAGAATTTTTTTGCATAGAAGAGTGATCAACAATAGAAAGTAAATTTCAGGATGCCTCGGTCTGAAGCCCGATTCTACTTCTTAGCTACTTCTTTTTGAAAAAGTGAACTCACTAAGCCTCTGTTTTCTCATAAGTAGAATGGGGGAACAGCATCTGGCAGTCAGTCTGCAAAGGTGGCCTCCCAGCATGTGTGCCTGGGTGCCATCCCTTCCCATATGGTGTCTCTGCAGGCCCGCGACCTCACAGGATAAATAGGAGGAAAGGAAAGGTGATGTTTTGGGGACAGAGAACTTGGGTACTAAGAGGTGGGGTCAGTTCTGCTTTTGTGCTTCCAGGAACCCTGAGTATTTTTTGAATGAGGAATCTGTCCTTCTAGAGACAGCATGAGAAGAGGCAACATGGGGAGGTGGGCTCAGGAACACGCAGAAGAGTGACCCAGCTGTTCCAGGGTCCCAGTGCAGCCGGGGGACCCAGTCCCACCGCACTCACCAGAGCCCCCGAGAAAGCCCAGCAGAGGCAGCCCAGCCCTTGCTAAGCCCCATAGACTCACTAAACGGTGGGGGATAAAATGGTTGCTGCTTTAAGGCATCACATTTCGTAGCAGTTCATTATACAACAGTAGTTTATCAAAACTCAGAACAATAGGTTCTACCTTATAGATAGAATACAATTTGCACCTTAAGCACCTGGGGCATAATAATTGCTCAGTTAGTGTCCATTGATTAGTCTCTGGCAGGTTCTCTATGGCAGAGATGAATCTCACCATTTTCATGCCAAGGAGCCTGCAGCAGAGGGTCAGACCAGGATTCGAGGAGCCATGTCCATTTCACTCCAAAGATGAATCTTCTTTTTCTTTACTTTTCTGCTACAGTCATCTTTCTAGGGAAGAAGTAGCAACTGCCCCAAAGTCTTAGGAAATCAAAGGCCTATTTTTCCAAATCAAATGTCTTCTGTGATAAATAATGAGGGAAATGTAGGATAGATAAGCCCAAGTTGTGCGCTCGTGGGATGGAGCCAGTTGCTGGGGAGATGCTGCACTGTCTCAAGCTGAGGATGGTTTCAGCTGGGGAAATGAGCCGCAGGCATGGATGCACCGGGAAGCAATGACGCTCCTTCTAATGCAACATAATGAAGGAAATTCAACTACAAATGAGTGAAAATGGGGATGGAATATTTTCCAAGGATAATACCTCCCAGCATCTCCAAGGCACTGTGATGCACACCATCCGCTGGCAGAGAGAAAACAGCAGGAGGTGCCGTTCCATGTTAATCACATTTAAATGTGCATCTAAGGGCAGCAAGCTCAGACAAGTCATTTTTAATAACACTTCATCCTGGGCTATTAGAGTTTTTATTTGTCATCATCTAATTGATTTGCATCCATTTCAATTATTTGTTTATATGCTTTCCTGGGCTAGAAGGAAACTAAAAGCAATGTTTGGGGGACACAGAGCCCAAGTAGCATAAAACCAGGCAGCCAGTAACTTTTCTTTCCTCCCGCCACTTACGTTCATTTTCATCAACACCTACTGTTCCCCACGTCTGGCAATGGGCCTTTGCAAAGTGGTTTACTTCCTGCCTGCTCCTGACTATGAAAACCAGCTTAGTGACGGTGCTAGGGAGTCCCTTGGCCCTTCACAAGCCAGCTCAAAACTCGTTGTTCATCATAGTGGGCCTTTTGGGAGGAAGCTTGCCCAACTCTCTCTTTTCCATGCCCACCACTCACCACAACTGCTGGGTGCATTTATCATTCTGATTTGGTCTATTTCACTTTACTTATGTGTGTGTATGTTTTGTCTCATTAGGGATCTACAAGCTCTTCAAGGGCAAAAGTGTAGTTATTATCTTCAATCTCATGCATTTTTTATATAAAGTACAACCACCTACCACTGTCACAAAACTCCTGTGGTAATTTTCTGGACCAAAGTCTAGTTCCTTTCATCAAAATTCACCCATCACGGGTCCCAGTGTCATAAGTCTATGAGAGACCAAGGGTGACAATAAATTCATTCATTAATGAAATGTAATGCCTAAAACATGTTAGTTTTCTGATATGTGACCTTTGTCAGATTGTAAAATGCACTTAATTAAATAAAAATATACATATCCTTTAAAGATGAAAACTGATGTAATGTAGGAAGTAAGAAATAGTACATCAGCCTAGAAAGGTAGACCAGTTTAAATCGGGAGACTTTTCTGGTGCAGACCATCTTAGGAAGTCTGTTGCCTATCACTCTTTGAATGCCAGGTTTGTAGCATCCACAAACTGTGCTTTGTAGATATGATGGTGATACGTGATGTAATTAGGTCCACCAGCCCCCCAAGGCACCTGCCACTTAATAAAAGGCAGATGGGAGATGCCTATCAGTAACTGGGGCTTGGGGACAAGTCACAGGGGGATGCAGAGATAGACGTATGATGAGGTGGGATGGTGGATGCTTCTCTCCCAGACTCCACTGTGCTTGCCATCCTCCCAGCTGCGCACTGTCCTTCACTCTCAGACAATGTGCTCATGCCTTTGAACATCTCTAGGCATGATGCTTTACCACTGCAGTACGAATCAGAACAGACATGGTTTCCAAAGAGCCAAAGGGAATGGCACTCACCCATCACTGCAGGGATAGACACTGGAGGCTCCAGTAGTTGACAATATGTTTGTAACAGATCGCTGGGCAATTTTCCAGTCTGATACTTCCCCTCTGTCTGTGTCCTCCAAAGCACAAGGTATCAGAAAAGTTGGCAGTGTACTCTGATGAAGGCTTTGAAACACAACCCCCATCACACACCATGAGCTGGAAGGCATCCAAGCCACAGTACTCTACTGGATTCATTTGCAACTCTCTGAGTCCCAGGTTAATTGTACAGAACAATGGCCCTGACCCATCAGCACAAAAAGACAACTGGCAGGCTTAACAGCGTCTGTTCATTTAGCTTACCCTTCTAAGTGTCAAGGTACTTAGCTGGGCATGTGCACAGGCCAAGAGCACAGGAATACATATGGTTGCTGCGTACTGACTCACAGGCAAGCCTTCCGAGACAGCTACTTGCACAATATTGTGCACATGTACACACACAGACACACATGATGCAAACTAGATAAATCACCCCCAGGCTGTCTCTTCACTCAGGCCCATTGCTATTGGCCTGCTCTGTTTGCTCTCAGAGCCCGAAAGTGCAAATCTGGAAAGGAAGTACATTTTGACTGCTGACAGTTACTTGAGCCCCATTCCTCCTCCCCAGGAAATAGAAGGCTTTTAACATGTGTTGGACCCGTGTCTTTCTCCCACTGCAGGGGAAGGTCAAAGGTCCCACCAGACTCCTTTCATTTTACTCTGCTCCCGCCCCGCAGCTCTCCCATCCCAGGGCTCCTATTGGTCTCTCTGCTAAGTATCTTTCCGCTCTTGCATCCCCTCCTGTTACTGCCGGTATAAATCCTGCTGGCAGAGTTGCCACACGTGGGCATTGTGAGGAGGCCAAATGCCCACTTAACATGCACCTGAAGGCTTCCAGCTGCACTGTGACCCAGTGTAGCAGGATAGCGAGGCAGGTAGGAGGAAGGAGATTGGACAGAAACCGATGTGGGTCTGCATTACATTATTTAGCTATGTATCTTTGGAAATGTCTTTGACCCCCAGTGTGAATGAATAATGTCCAACTCATCAGGGTGTTGTGAAGATAATTATGTCGTGGGCCTAGCCCTGTTTCAGATACGTACTAAAGGCACAGTAATGTTGGGATTGCCATCACTGTGGTCATCGTCCACGCCATTCTCTCACACTCTTAGCAGAAAGTACTGGACGCCCATTGGGACGCTTGCTGCTGTCACTTGCTCTTTCTCACCCTGCAAACTCAGTTATTCCAAGTAGGAATCCAAAATTTAAAATTTCTTTTTATTTGCAACGCAGTGTATGTATGTATGTATGTATATATGTATGTAGGTATATTTGCTTTAATTTAAGGGTGGTTTAAGGGAAAAGGAATAACAATTTCTAAGAAGTACCAACCTCCTAGGTGTGTTAATGGAGTTTAAAGCTTGCAAATAGTCTTACAAAATATTGGTTACATCTTCAGGTGGAATTTGGACATGGGGATTTCTGGTGAAGGCCTGCTTCTGAGGGGGAAGGAGTGCAGCCTGTGAGTGTGGTGGAAGTGGCGGGACCATTAAAGGTCACTGCAGTCTTAACAGGAAAGGATGGCCGCAGCTCAGGTCTGGTCAGGAAGGCAGATGTTCCTCTGGGCACTTCAAGGGAGCCATCTGGAAGCTAGTTCTGTGGTGGGATGAAGTATCTAGGGCCCAGAGGACACATTCTAATCCTTAAAGTGGTTTCTGATTCAAGTTAAAAAGAAGCAGCAGGGGACAAAAAGTGGTTGCTTTCCTCAAAAGATGAACACAGTAAGAACTTCTGACTCCCCATGACCATGGACTCTGTGCCTGGCACAGAGAATGCTGCCTAAGGGAATAACACTATGGGATTTATTGTGCAGTTACAGTATTCCAGGCATTGTTCTAAATACCCAGCACATGGTAACCCATCGAATCCTCACAACAGCACTGGAAGGCAGAGACTTAGTATTCTCACTACAAAGTTGAGGAAACTGGACACAGAGAAGTTATTCCTTGAGCGAAGTCACACAGCTAACAAATGGCAGAACTCGAATGCCAGACCCTGATTCTGCTCCTGGAAATGTCACCAATAGCTCTCAAGGAAGCCAGGTGCTCCAGAAAAATGGTTTCTGGAGAATATTATTCAACAACAGGCCAGAACAGCATCAATTAGATCTTGTCTGGGCAGGAACAATGGGACTTTCACTTTCTTTTCTCAGCAAATTCATTTATATATCAAAATCTACTTTGCTTTCTGGAAGTTTACAAAAAGGCTGAACTCTTCATGCTAATTATGCTTTCTGTAACTCAAGCACTCTTTCTTGGCAAGAGCAAGGTGAAACTTACCCATGAAGATAAGTAAAGGTACTTAATGTTACTGAAAATATAGAATGACCATGCTGGTTGGTCTTTGGTATCAGTTTCTTAATCCAAATCCAATCTTAGAAGAAATTTTAACATGGGTTATTCTTTATCTTTGTGACCAAGGGATTGGATTGTCCCTGAGATTCCAAAACCATTTTGGAAATGCAAGTAGAGGATTTTTCCTCACTATCATCTAGAAGATTTGGACCTGAACAGAAGTCCAACTCTGGAAATCAGCTCAGGGTGAGGTGAAGCAGGGATCGTAAATCAGGAGTACCCAGGTTACCTCACTACACCTTGAACATGCTGCCAGGCAGATTTAGTCTAGCATATGGGTCATAAACCACTGCTGGCCTGCGATTAAAACTGATCAGACACATGTTTCCAAAAAGAAAAATTTGTAATTAGGACCCATCCATGCTCATTTATCTGTATATTCCCCATGGCTGCCTTAGCATTGCAACACTGTAATTTTAAAAGTTGCAACAGGAATTGTTTGATGTGAAAATTCCAAAGTATCTGCAGTGCAGATATGCTCAGAAATAGGAAATTTCTAGTGACTTCTAGCTTAGAGAAACACTTGTTATTTAATATTGTATCGTTTAATCTTCTCAGGCCAGGGAATTATATTTTATATTCCCCATTTTACAGGTGGACAATTTGAGGCCCAGAGATGTTAGATAATTTATTCAAAGTTTTATGCTCTCAAAATTTCTTGGTTTCAAAGGCCATTTTCTCTCACTTGTTTCACAAAAGGTATCTACCATGTGGATGCACAGATTAGTAGCTTTGGTTTCTCTTCCCGAACCAACAAAGGGAGCCCAGAGTAGAGGAAAGATGTTGTATTATACAGGCATGCACCCAAACATATCACACTGTCCTTCATTTCTGTTTCCAAAAGCTCAGGGAGGCCACTGGGTGTCCTGTACTTTCCATGACATGTACATTATGAACACTCTGGTTTTCTATCTGTCTACAAATTCCTGACTGTTTTCAAACTCATAGGACAGCTGAGATCACAGAAAGATCAACTGACCCCAAGCCTGAGACAGTGTCTACAGGGAGACAAGATATGGATACTTGGTCATGTGAAATAGTATATTTGGACTCTGGGAAGAATTCTGCAGCAATAGGTAGCAAACTGGTAAATGCAGAGTGCTGGCTGGAGACAGAGAGTGGTGTCCCCAGGGGCTGAAGGAAATGGAGAAGTCTGCCCACTTTTGGATGTCCTCCTTCATGGGCCTTCTGAGGCATTCATGGGAAGGATCAGGAGAGCCCCAGGAAATTCGTATTATGGTGTTGTGGTACAGACTTGAGGAAGAGGGAGAATGACCATGCTCAAGAGCAAGAAGTTCCCCCAGATCTTCTGCTATTATTTCCTCTACAGGACAAAAGTCTTCATCCATAGGGAGAAGGGCAGTAAGTATTTCTGACCTTAGCATTACACTTGCTTCAGCTAGGAACAAAGAGGAAAATTCTATTTGGAGAATTTTGACAGTCACTGGCTTAGTAAAATAACCCAGTTTCACATTGCGAGCATATAGTGTCATCAAGTTCCCTAATACAATGCACTGTGAAGGGGACATCGTACATGTGGCATCTTTCCAGTAATGTGTAGCCTCAATCTAACTCTCAGAAAACACCAGGTAAGCCCAATGGAAGGATATTCTGTAAAGTTACTGAGTAGTAATGTTATGGTTTATATCTGGACATTCCCTGAAAAGCCTCATAAATTCAGGGACAAGGCCTTCTGGGGGCTCTTCGCTTGGCTTGGTATTGCGATAGGGTCCGGTTGGAAGAGGTGGTTCACTGGGACTGTGACCTGGAAGAGCTTATTTCCTCCTCATCTTTGCCCTTCACTCCCTTCTTCCTGGCTACCATGAGGTGAGCAGCTTTTCTTCTGTCATTTGGTTCTGCTTGGAGTTGAGCCAACTACGGACTGAAACATCATCCACAATGAACCTCTGTTCCTTTTAATTGTGCGTGTCAGATATTTTTTCCCCAGCAATGAGGAAAATCATGAAGACGTGATTTTCAAGAGTCAACATCATGAAAGAAAAGGTAAGACTGAATAGTTCCCATAAACTGCAGGATACTAGGAGACATCACAGTTAAATGCAGTATGGGATCCAAGATAGGATGAAGACAGGGGCAGAAAACTTTCAAAATCCAGATACATTCTGGGCTTTAGTTAATAGTCTTGCACTGTAGCATTGTAGCTAGTTTTGTAGACTGTGTAAATGTTTATCCAAGATGTCAACGTTACAGGACTCTAGGTGAAGGTTGTATGTGATCTCTGTAGACCATGTTTTACAATTTTGTTCAGAATCTAATGCATTGTTAATGAAAAGTTATTATTTAAAATGTATGCAAAATATTTAAAAAGTAATTATTTAAAACTAGGATGAAGAGCTCTAATAGGTCAAATTAGCCCTTTTGCATTTTAATTTGATATGACACCATTTGCTGATTCTCTGTACTGTTTTTTGTGCCATTGGGATTCTGTCCAGAAAATCCTTGCCTATGCCTATAAACTCCTTCAAGAGTTTTACTTATTTTATCTTCTAGCAGATTAACTGTTTCTCTTTTGACATTTAGATTTTGATTTTAGTTTAATACATGATAAGATAATTGAGTGTAAACTCCAATTTTCCTAGCACTATTCTTTATAGAGGCGATATTTCCCACAGTGTATGACTTTTACCCCTTTCAATAAATATCTGAAAGTACCTGGGGTTGTTTCTAGACCCTCTAGTCTGTTCCAGTCAAATCCAGGATTGTGATGCTTCCTACATTGTCTTTTCTTAACCAGAATTGCTTTTGCTATTCTAGATCTCTTTGGGTTCCATATGAATTTTAAGATTGTTTTCTCTACATCTGTGAGGAATTCCATTGGTACTTTGATGATGACTGTATTGAGTATGTATATCAGTTTTAGAAATATAGCCTTTTTTTTTTTTTTTTTTTTTTTTTTTGCGGTACTGGGGATTGAACTCAGGACCCTGCGCTTGCTAGGCAGGCGCTTATTCCACTGAGCTATATCCCCAGCCCCTAATATAGCTGTTTTGACTCTACTGGTTCTGTCTATCCAGAAACAGAGGCCATCTTTCCATTTTCTGATGTCTTCTTCAGTTTTCTTTTTCTGATTGATGTGATTTTTATTGTAGAGGTCTTTCTTATCATTGGTGAGGTTAACTCCTAAGTTTTTAATTTTTCTTGATGTTACTGTGCTTTTGTAGACAACATGATCTTATATATAGAGAAAAACTTACAGAATTCACTGAAAATTACTAGAATTGGTTAACAAGTTCAGTAAAGTTCCAGAATACAAAATTAGCATATAAAAGTTAGTAGCATTTTTATACACTAAGAACAAACTTTCTGAAAAAGAAACCAAGAAAACAATCCCATCTGCCAAAGCTACTAAAAAGCCCCCTAGAAATAAATTTAATCAAGGAAATGAAAGATCTCTTCAAAGAAAATTATAAAATAATGGTGAAAAAAATTAAAGAGGACCAAAAAAGGAAAGGTACCCATGTTAATGAATTGAAAGTACAGTGTTAAAATGTTCATACTGCCCAAAGCCATCTACTGCTTCTATGGAATTCCTGTCAAAATACTAAGGACATTACTCACAGAAACAGAAAAACATCAGAAAAGTCATTACAAAAGAGTCCAATTAACCAAAACAACACTGATCAAGAAGAACAGAGCTGGAGGCATTACAAACCTGACACAAAACATACTACAAATCTATAGTAACCAGAACAGCACAATACTGACATAAAAACAACATACAGATCAAGAACAGAATAGAAAACAGAGAAATGAATCTACCTACTTACAGCCAATTGATTTCCACCAAAAGTGCCAAGAACATAATTTGAAAACAACATCATCTCCTTAATAAATGATGCTGGGAAGATGGGATATCCCTACATGGGTGGAGTAAAACAAGAGCCCAGCGTCTCACCATATATAAAAATCAACTCAAATTAGACCAAAGACAGACATATAAAACCTCAAAATTGTGAAACCACTAGAAGAAAATATAGGAGGAACATGTTATGACATTGGTATGGGTAAAGAATTTTAAATAAGATTGTAAAATCACAGGCAATAAAAATAATAATAGATAACTAATATTATATCAAACTAAGAAGCCCCTGCATAGCAAAAGAAACAATGGAATAGAAAGATAACTTGAAGAGTGGGGGGCATATTTGCAAGTGAGTCCTCTTACAGAAGCCAATTGCCAGATGTACATGCATAAGGAACTCAAACAAACAGGGAAAAGCCCACAAATAACCAGAATAATAGTGGGCATGATTTGAATAGCCATTTCTCAAGAGAAGAAATACAACTGGACAACAAACATGACAATAATTGATATCACAGATCATCAGGGAAATTCAAATTAAAATCACAATGAGATCATCTCAACTCAGAATTGTCATTATCAAGAAGATAAATAATAGCAAATGCTGGTGAGAATGAAGCAAAAGGATAACTTTTACATACTGTTGGTAGGAAAGTAGAGCCACTTTGGAAAATAGTATAGAAGTTCCTCAAAAATCTAAAAATAGAATGACAATGTGATCCAGCAATTCCACTACTGACTATAAACCCAAAAGAAAGGAAATAAGAATGACAGTAAGAATTCTCATGTTTTTACAGCATTATTCATGATAGCCAAGAGATGGAATCAACCGAGGTGTTTATCAACAGGTAGACAGATAATATGGTATAAATTCATGGTGTAGTATTGCTCATCCATAAAAAGAATGAAATCCTGTCATTTGCAGCAATATGGATGTGACTGGTGGATGTTAAGCGACAGAAGCCAGATATTGAAGAACAAATATCATATGTTCCCATTCATGGGTGGAATTTAAAAGAACTGATCTCATAGAAGCAGAAAGTAGAATAGCAGTCCTTGGAAGCTAGGAAAAATGGTGGTAGTGGGGTAGTGAGAGGTTAGGTGGTAAATACTAACATGCTGTGAGTTGGAAAGAATTAGATAGTGCCTTAAGAACATCCAGTTTGGCCACATTAGTACCTACTTGTAGAATTTCAGCCCTTCTTTTTCAATTTCAAGTTCCATCCACTCATGCAATTTAGATAGTGCTTTTAAAAGCATGTCTCTCTTCTTTGGATTGTAAGGTACAGGAGTAGCTTCCTCATCTCTGCTGCCTCCAGTGCACTTAGCAAAGTGTCTTTCATGCTCAAAGGTTGAGAAAGGAAGCTGGAACTTGAACTCTTGTCTTTAATCCTTATGACTGAAGATATCAAACTGTTTACATTGTGCCTTTCATATATTATAAGTCAGTTACACGTGCTTTATTCCCAGATCTACAATGACGATGAATAAATGTACTTATCTCACACCATAAGCATTCTAGATACTAATGATACCAGGGATATTGTTCAGAGTCTCCACGTCTTCAGGAACCCAGGCTTTCTCTCTTTCTTTCTCCTCTCTACCATCTTAGTGTGCTGGATTTTGTTTGTAGTGTTATTTCCTAACACCTAAGAGCATGTTGCATGGAAAGAAAGATGCAGAGAGGAAAATCCCTGCACTCCAAGAGATTTTCTCTGCCCCACTCTCCAGAAGAGACTCACATGCCTAACTCTAGACCACTCACTGGCAATAAGAAGCAGAAAATCTGGGATAAACGTATTCCAGCCACCGTTTCTTCCCTAAAGCTGGGATGGGGACACACATTTCCATATCCTGTTGTTCTTAGCAGGAAGAATAGAGAAAACGAAGGCCGGGAAGGCAACCAACCTCTGTTACAGAAGCTACCTTAAATGATTCTTCGTTTATATATATTGATTCTATCCCTTTAATGATATTCATTATCATCCTGACAGCAGTGACCAACTTTGAGACTTTCTTGCATTCTCCACAAAACCTGATCCAATGATAGGTGCAATCTCACTCCAGAAAGAATGGCTGTCATCGAGAAATCAGCCTGTAACAAATGCTGGTGGGGTTGTGGAGGAAAAGGAACCCTTCTCCACTGTTGGTGGGAATGTAGACTGGTGCAACCATTGTGGAACTCAGCCTGGAGGTTCCTCAGTAAACTAGGATTAGAGGTCCCATTTAACCCAGCTCCTCTTTTGGGTATTTTTTCCAGATCTGAAAACATCATACCACCGTGGTATAGGTGCATCCATGTTGATAGCAGTGCAATTTGTAATAGCTAATCTTGGAAACAACCCAAATGTCCATCGACTGAGGAATGGATATAAAAGATGTGGTATTTTTATACACTGCTGCACTACTCACCTATCAAGCAGGATAAACTTGAGGTTTTTATAGGTAAATGGATGCAACTAGATACTCATAAGTAAAATAAATCAGAATTGCATGTGAAAACATTGTATTGTCTCCTGAGCATAAGAAACTGCATGAGTAAATAAGATCCAAAAGGTACAATAGATATAGCGAAAAGGACAGAAACTGTCCCAAAGAAAAGAACAACTGGGAGGGAGGAAAGAGAAAAGAAGGAAAGGAAATAAAGAAGATATGCCTATATACACAAGATAGCTAAGATAATTGTACTACTAATTTCTATTAGTTCACTGAAAGGCACAGTTAGTGTCTATATTGTTTGATCAATTTTCTATGCCTGTACCTGGTAATCTGAGCAGCTACTTTGAAAATAACAATATGCAGTATAATAACCATTTTAAATTTCCTACATCTTATTTTAAAATTCTGTATCATTTTATGTTTCTTGTTGCTTTAAAATAAAAAAAATAATACTTGTTGATTGGAGAAAAAGAATCACAGTCTACTATCACAGAGATGAAGAGCCTTGCTTCTATGGTCTCTGTATTTCCCTATCAGCCTTGTGTGGGTCTTCTTTGTGCACTTGGAGAGGATGCCAAGTTGAAAGAAAGGCCCCAGGAATTCTGTGTGGTTGTATCTGGTTCATTAGCTGGGACTGTGCAAATGTCAAATTATACATTAGACAGGCATTGGGAAACCTGCTTTGACGAAGCGTGTCTATGATGGTATTTGTGTAGCTACTGATGCCAGCGGGAGAGTTTCCCACATGCATCTTGCTGTGTTTTATGTCTGTGGTTTTTCTCATGGTTCCTTCTGTTCCTGGAGTGCTCCTCTCTTTCCCACCTTTGCTTTACATGCTTGAATCTTGCACATGATCTAAAATCATTCTTTAAAAATTTAGTTTATTTTTCATTGGTGTAGGTTTGCAATACATAATGTTTACATTCATGTTATTGCTACATATAATATATTGATCATTTACTTCCTCTTCTTGTCCCCATTTTCCCCTTTCTCTTTATCCCCAATCTTTTCCATCTACAAAAATTCTACCTCCTTGTTACCTATATCTGTCTTTAATTTTGCTTTTAAATTATTTCTATTTTGGGTTTCTCATATAAAGAAATCTTACAATATTTAGCCTTCTGTGTCACATTTATTCATGTCACTTAGCATTATCATCCCAAGGTGCACCCACTTCTCTACGAACGACCCATATTTACCCCTCCTTAGGGATGAGTAGTACTCCGTTGTAAATATGTAACATTTTCTTTACCAGTCACCTGCTGTAGATGAATAGGCCATTTCCAAGGTTTACCTATCATGAGTTGTGCAGCTATAAACATGGATTTGCATGTACCACTGTCTTTCACTCCTTTGGGAAGATACCCAGAAGAGGTGTAGCTAGGTCAAATAGAATTTCTATTTTTAGTTTTCTGAGGAATCTTCATAATAATTTCCATAGTGGTAGACTAGTTTATATCCCTATTAGCAATATACAAGATTCCCTTTCCCCTACAAGAGTTCAAAGAGCCAGGTATGGTGGTGTACACCTGTAATCCTAGCTTTTTTTTTTTTTTTGAACTGGGAATCAAACTCAGGACCTTGCGTGCTTGCCAGTCCGGTGCTTGTGCCACTGAGCTATATCCCTGGCCTTCTTCCCCTACAATCTCATCAGTCTTTGTTGTTTCTTTAGTTGTTGTGTTTTAAATAAATGTATATATTTTTTTCATAAACTCAATAGTTATTTTACTTATAGGAGCTTTAAAAGTAAGGTACAAAATTCTGAGTTCCAGTTTGGAAGCAATGTAACTATTCACTCAATGTCCTGCTGATGCCTGAGCAAGGGAGTCACACCCAGGCATGCACAGGAAGCTCTCTCTGTCTGTCTGTCTGTCTGTCTCTCTCTCTCTCTCTCACACACACACACATACACTCACACACTCACACTCACATATGCACACACATGCACTTTGGTGAGCTACTCCCCCCACTACCAGCACAGCACCTGGAATTCCCGGTGTTCAGAGCAAGGCGGTGTGGGGAACACAGCACTTACATGGAAACTACACAAACAGCTTGACACAGTCTCACAGACCGTGGAGATGTTATTACAAAATGTCTTTCTAAGTAGAGGAGAACAAACTGGATGTGATTTTCACTGAGGCATGGAGCACTAACCTCTGTCTGGGTATAGGACTTTGGGGAACCACTATTAAAACAAAAATACTTCAGTATAATACAACTCAAAATACAGAGTTCTCTGGACACATTACTGATGGAAATAGAAAGCTATCTTACAAGTCAAACAGCCACAAAGAACTTTGGCAGAAATTAGTGTGCATACTCTGACAGTTAATAGACAAGAGTCACATGGGGTTGGTGAAAAGTATAGGCCTGAAAAACTCTATCACCTAAAATTCTTCCAGGGAGTTTTCTCAGATTCTCCTCACTAGGATGATTTTGGAGCTTCCTCTTCTGTGGTTCTGGATGAGTATCCAAATAACTGCCCTAGATAATATGATACAATGAAAATATGAGAGTGAAGTAATACTCCTGTATCAGCAAGAGATACATTCCAAGACCCCAGTGGATAGCTGGAACCAGAAATGGTGCAGAACTCTATACCCAAACACTGCAGATGTGGAGCAGACTATCTGATAACTGAGACAGTTACTTAGGGCAGGTAGCTTATACAGAGTGGATACACTGGACAAAAGGATGATCTGTGTCCCAGTGGGGATAAGAACAGGACAGAGATACTTCATCATGCTACTAAGAACAATATGTACTTGAAAGCCTGTAAGTTGCTTATTTCTTGGATTTTCCACTTACCATTTTTGGGCAGTAGTTGACTTTGGATAACTGAAATCATGAAAAGTAAAACCACAGATAAAGGGGGTTACTTAATTTGTTATATATTGGATGCTTGTCACCTTTTAGGCATATGATAATCGTTTGAAGTGGATTATCTCTACAAAAAGGCCCTACGTTGCGTTATTGGGCTTACTTCCCTGGGTGAGTGCAATTCTGTGATGAAGAATAAAAGGTAGAGTTACCAATTCGAAGAGCGCTGTAAAGCTGAAAACATACAGGCCACGAGAGCACAGAGAGGGCAAGAAGACTTAGACTACTATGAGGAAGGAGCATTCAAACTGAGAATAACGGAGTGGGTAGGTATCAGCTGGGGCAGGGGAAGAGGAAGAGAGGCTCCATGCACAGGGCAGGGCATCCATAAGGCCCAGGGATAAGAGGGAGTGTGACACAGAGAGGAAGAGAGGGAAGATCACTGAGAACAAGCAGAGAGTGAGGGAAGGTTGTCAGGATGAGGGCAGAGCGATGGGCAGGGGCCACTCACATAGCCCTAGTTTGTCGCATAAAGGGAATTGTCCCATCTGTCTCAGAGTTCCTGGGAGAGGTTGTAAGGTTTTAAGCTATCTTCAAAGGGCAAGTGTGTGTTTAGGGGAGGAATCACATGACTAGGGTTTGGTTTTTGAAAAACCACAATTGGACCTGCAGGTGAAAGACTTTATAGAAGATGAGCCTGAGGGCTACAGAGAGCAGAAGTCGCAGCCTATCTCAGTGTGCAGGAGAAGGACAATGGTGGCACAGACTGGGGCGGTGGTCATGGAGACAGAGCGAAACAGACTCAAGAGGTATTGGTTTTCCATTGCTACCTTAAGTACACTAATGAATGCAAGCTTAGTGGCCTGAACCGACACCCATCTATTATCTCACTATGGGTCAGAGGTCACAGCACAGAGTGGCCCAGGGGGGCATTTGTTGAGGAACTCAGAAGGCAGAAACCAGGGCATCGGTCAGTCTGGGTTCTCCTCTGGAAGAGCATCCTGCACGCAAAGCTGTTGAATTGCTGGAGGAATTCAGTCTCTTGGGCATACAAGACTGTGGTCCTTGTTTCCTTGAAAGGTGACCTTCAGCTTCAAGGCAACCATGGTGTTCCAAGGCCTTCCGTTGCTCAGAATCTCTACCATCCTATTCTGTTGCCCTTAAGCAAGATTACACTGTGCCCACCTGGATCATACGGGTAATCTTCCTACCTTAAGGTTGAGTAATTAGTAATTTTTATCATATTTTCAGTGTCCCTTTTGTCACATAATAGAACCACGGGCATAGCATCAGAGAGCAAAGGCAGGGGGCCCCAAATTCTATTTATCACACAAGTTTAATGAAGGAGGTAAAATCAACAGTTCTTAGAAATGGAAGAACTGTAGTCTTTACCTGATATTGGGTGTGATTCCTCAGAGAGGAAAAGGCTGCAGTTATTTGTCAGCCTGTGTCATCAGATGCTTTGTAGGCTGGGCACCTCCTCAGAATTACGAGCACTAGGTCCAAGCAAGACTGATAGTGGAGTTCCAGCCCCGGCTTTCTTGGCCCTCACATGAACCAATTCACATCCTAGGCCCTTGGTTTTCTACTTTGAAACAGGAAGGAAGGAAACCGCAAGTTTCTTCCATCTGCAAATTGCTAACACCGAGTTAATCATGTTCATTTGTCTTTTCTTCTTGCTACTTGATCAGGAACAGGCCAGGTGTGAGGAGGAGGGACTATGGCGCTCCTGGCAGATAGTGAATTCATCATGTCTTTTCATAGAGTTTAATGCCAACAGATGGTCCCACGTCATAATAAAAGGTTAAATATTTTAATAAAAAAGACACATGTTGAAGGTGATTTGGGTTTCTATTAACTCTCCTACTCACAAATTTTTCTCCCATGCAAATGAACTGGAAGCTTATTAATGAGATGCGAGGCTGCAGGCTAATTAGCAACTGGACTGAGGAAGTTTATATTAGCTGATTCAGCAAACTAACTGGATAATTACTGTAGCTGGACTTTGGCAGCTTCTAGGAAACCTTATGAATATAACTCTCAGAAATCGCCTTGATTATAGCCTTTCAACCTAAGGGCTTAATCCAGGCCATAGATGTTTTATAGTTATTCTGTGTGGGGAACCAGTCTATTCCATCATCGTTACTGGGCAGGCAGAATACACACGTCTCCTGCTTGGTCAAAGCTTTATCAACTTGGGGACTCAAGGGAGCCTCTGAGACTACAGCTGACCCAGCCTTTCCTTGAGCCCAGTCTTTATGTGTTCCTTGGCTTACAGAGAGAGATACACCTGGTGGTACTTTTCACATTCATTGCTTATTAGAAACTAGGAGTGTATTATTTTAAATATTAATTTTTAATTTAACAAATCCATGGTGTTCAGCATGCCCGATGCAGTTCTAAGTGATGTCTAGGTACCCTGGTGTACTTTTCACAGCAGGCCTGTGAGTAGATGTTATTAATATCTTTAGTTTACAGATGAGGAAATCAGGACACAAAGTAACTTATGTAAGGTTACAAGTCAGTAAGAAGCAGTGCTAATATTTTAACTTGAAATGTTTGGCTCCTGGATCCACATTCTTAGCCATGTTGCTACACTTCCTCTGTGGCTTGCTGTGGTAATAGTTAAGAAAGAAAACTGATCAAGGCAAAGCTGATCATAGAGTTTTGATCCCAAACAAAGGCTGGTTATTTGAAATAATAGTTGCAAAAATAGAACTTGAAGTCTATTCTCTTAAAAATATTTGATGTTACATGGTTTTTCTCAGTTCTTATTGTTTGGTGACTGAATAATCATTTCTTTTCTGTGCTTACTTCTTTAAACTTGTGTGGCCACACTACCTTCAAATTGCAATTATTTTGCCTGGCATTTTAAGCTCTTAATTGACTGACCCTATCTTATTGGTTTTGTCTTATTTTTATTACTAGAAATGTTCCTTTAAGCCTTGTCTCAGGGAATAGAGGACAACTAAGCTTCTCATTGTATTCCGGACCTTTGTCCTTGGTTGTAAGCCGAGTCTGGGAAGATGGTGGCCTCTGGCATGGAGGGCTGAGTATGTCCTGACAAGGTGCTTGGGCTTCTTCTGTTGGCAAAACCAATGTGTTAAAGATACTGAGCGGTGAGTGGGCACATTCAGCTTCTAGAGAGAGTTATCTGATGGCAGAGGCTGGATAGGCTTCCTGGATGAAAACTGGAGCTGAATAGGCCAGCTGAGATATTTTGCAGAGGTGCTGCTTGCAAATACATGAGATTACCAGCCCCAGTGCCTTTGAGTTACACCATTGCACTAAAATAGATATTAACTCTCCTAAGACAAAGCCTGCAAACCACACAATGACAGGAGTTTTGCAGAATCTTTACGGACTGAAAGTCAAAGGAACTGCATGAAGAAAAACTGCACAAATTTTAAAAATTTAATGAATAACTAGTAGTCTGAAACTATATTAGGACAAAATGAGATCGTGCAGCCCATCACTTAGCTCATCTGTTAGACTCACTCAGGCTTGACTGACTCTACCAGAGATAATTAACCCAGCTCAGTTTGACCACAGTTGGCTACACACCCCATGCTTTCTGGCAATGAGAGATGAGCAACACTCATTTACTTCAAAGACTTTCTTCCCAGCAACAAGAGATGTCCAACACTACCCAATAAAAATTCCTCACGCTTTCAAGCTTCTGTACTTCTTTCTTGCAAAACCTATATAAAGCACTTCCAAAGCCAGCTCGGGCCTGATGCTTTAGGAGTGATCCTCCATCAGCCCACTGGCATAATAAAGTTAGTTGCCTTCCAATTTCTTGGTGCAGAGTGTTTTCCATTTGGTTCAGTACTGGGTTCCATAGCATTCTTGCTTCCCTGACTGAGAAAACACCGTGCTGATTGACTGGGTCACCAGGGGAGGCCTCCATAACACACCTACAGAAAGTTCACTTCTTGAAAGAGAGCTCCTCCCAAAAGGCAGGAGAGGCTTCATAACTGTGAGCCAGAAGTCCAACTTGACTCTGAATTGCCTTTATAGTTCTTTTGTAAAATTTTCTTTCTCCTTTTGGAGCCAAACCTTTTGGGAAAGTTATATTCATGTACTGTTTTCTTTCCCTGACACCTCATTATTCAAACTAAGATGGCCTCTGGTCTCACTACACTGCCCAAACTATTATTTGAGGATCACTCATGAGATTCCTGATACCAAATCCAATGGAATCTCCTCTGCCACCATCTTACTTAACTCTGCTGCTTTTGGCCTAGTCAACAGCACCTTCCCTTTCAAAAACACCTGCTGTGGTAACCTTGACTGCATCTCTCTTGCTTGGGTCTTCCTTGTCACTCTAGCTGTTGCTTCTAGTCCTTTCCCTATGACTTCCTCCTTCACTCTGAAAATGTTAAGATGCCACAGACCTCAGTCCTAGGAAAACAGAACAGTCTCTTCTGTTAAATCTATTCCCAGATAATATCTGCATGACCATGACTAAAACAACATTTTGCGTTATCTTAACACACACATGTATCTCTTTAGCCCAGTTGTCTGTGCTCCAGACTCCATTTCCAGTTTTCCATCCAGGGTCTCTGCTTGAAGATTTTTCACACACACACATCTTTAAAAATGTCATATCCAAAATGAGACCCTTACTTTATGGTTTTGGCCCTAACATGCATACACCTCCTGGATACTTGAATATATACTTAAGCTGAAGGCTTCCTATTAGCTGTACACTAATCAGCACATGTGTATGTGACAAAATTATATGAGGACCCCCAAGGGGTTAGAGGGAACGAGTTGGTGCTCATACATCTGTTCCCACCAGCCAGACTGGAGGATTTTGCCTCTATAGTGGGGAAAATTAACTATACACAAAATTCCTAGGCTGTTCTATGGAGCAATCTAATAATAGACAAAGTAAAACAGCTTGAAAGTAAAATGTGACAGGACCAAGCTGTTTCTAAGTAACTTCAACAGAATATCACAACAATGCTCAAGGACAGTTATAGGAGTTCCAAAGTATCCAGTGCTCAACAAGATAAAATTCATGTCTGGCACACAGTTAAAAGAAAGAAAAAAGAAAAAAGACCCAGCGTACAAAAGAGCAGAAAAACACTAGCCAAAATAAGAAGAAAAATCAACCTAATGATATGTACCCAGAAGACAATAGAATTATTATTTAAGGATATTTAAAAAATCGTTATAACTGTATTCTCTATGTTCAAGATGAAAAAGTAAACAAGTAGTTATCCTGAGATGGATGGATAGATAGATGGAAAAATCTATGCTGAGCTGAACTTCTAGACATGAAAATACACTGGATATCATTAATGTAGATTAGACACTGAAAGAAAAACATGATTTAAAATAAAGAGGAAGAAGAAAAGAAGGAGGAGAAAGATTAGGAGACAGTTTTAAGTAGTTTAATATACAGAAAACTAGACTATTTGAAAAAGTGATGATAGGAGAAGGAGAAGAAAAAACAGTTAAGGAAAAAACATATGTGTAATTTTTTCTTACAAATTTGATGAAACCATAAACCTACAGACCCATAGAGTGGAGTAATACACAAAGATAAAACATAATGAACTATATAGATGCAGCTAAACAAATGAGCCTCGAAGCTAAATCTACTCTGCAACAATAAAAGACTATACAGTATGATTATATCTATACATGATTCTTAAAAGTTATAACCTGATCCATGATGATGGAAAACAGATGGACGTTGCCTGGGGAATCCCTGGTGGATGCAGAGAGTGGTAGCTAGAAACTCCTTAGGGGCAGAAGGAAATTTTGGGGGGGTAATGGACTAGTGTGAGTTTCACAGGTACACATACATTCCCAAACTTATAAAATCACAGACTTCAAGTAGTGTGGTTTATCATGCATTAATTATAATTCAAAGTTGTTTTAAAAATGGTTGCTCACCATAGGAAAAATATTCTGAGCCATTCATTAATTTTAAAATGACTAAATAAAGGCAAAAGAAATAAAAGAGAACAAAATGAATACTTTGTCCTTCCTTTCTCCTGTGTATAGCTGGGTCTCCAAATTATAGATGAAGGGAAATTTCTCTGATAGGCATATTCAAATGTAAAAAATGACAAAGGAGTAATAGCATGTGAGTTATTCTCTAATCCCTGTTGATTCATTGATCTAAGTATATAGGTAAAAATTACAAATGCAGTAGGAACTAGTCCTGATGTGTTGCTCAATATTAGAAGATAGTATCACTTCATAAATAATTTTGCCAAAAACCTTGAATTTATATGTCCAACCACTAAATTATAAGAAATACAGAGGACAGGAGAACATGTTAAAGGGAACAATGGAGGAGCGATAGGTGAAGTGAGGTCTACAGTAACCCATCTGATTCCTCAGTAATTAATTATAAGAATGAAAAAGATCAAAGGATCTTCTAGATTAAAAGAAATTAGATTTTGACTAATTAGAATGTATGCACTTTATTAGATTTTTGTTTTCAAAAATGCAAGAAGTTGATGTAATGATAAAAAATTAATAAATAAATTAATAATGGATAATAATTAATAATTAATTAATTAATTAATAAAGACTGTCGGGGAACATTTTAGATCTAAACCCTGAGAAAACACTAGAGTAGTTGGAATGCTAGGTATTAGAAAATACTCGGTAATTATCATTGACATTTTATCTATGAAAAATCAAGTACTACTTTTTTTTTGTTGTTGCGGTACTGGGGATCGAACTCAGGACCCTGAGCTTGCTAGGCAGGCGCTTATTCCACTGAGCTATATCCCCAGCCCTCAAGTACTACTTTTAAGAAGTTCATATGTCTTAAGTTTAAGAGTTCTATACTCAAATATTTATGGATAAAATAGTATGATGGCTGGGATTTATTACAAAAATATACATAGCCTGCTAGTGGGCAACTGTACAGGTAAAATAGTATTTTCCATGAGTTGATAATTGCTATAGCTGTATGAGGCACACGGTAGTGTTTATTATATTATTTCATGCATATAATGAAAAAATTCAAAATAACTTTAAGAAGGATTTTATGTTTGGATATTTAGTTTTATTCTGTTTTACAAAGCGAATGTTAATGTGGAATGGCATCATATGGAGAAAATTGAAGGTTAAATAATTTAAAAAAAATACACAACTAGCACCACAAGTAGAAATGGCATCTGGATATGGAGTGAAACCTGCTTGTTTGTACCCTGGGACAGAAATTATGGTATTTGTTTAAACCCAAGCTGAACAAGTCTGACACTGCGAGAAACCACAGACTTCCTTACCCACGTCATTGGCAGAAACCCCTGCCTCAGCAGGGTGTGCGCATCCAGATTCTTGGATGTTTATCACAACCAGATTGAGTCTTCAGGGCTTCACCCATCCCCAAGCAGAAGGATGTTTCCTGTTTTCCCCCATCACATATGTCACTAAAGATTAGGAATGCCGAGTAAGAGTCTCACTCTTAAGTAGTTGTGGGGGAGCACACCTCAATGACTTGAGGTCTGTGATGGGCGGATCTACCTCAGAACATGTATTAGCCACTTTCCTGTGAGGACAGAACGCCTGACACCCACGACTTACAGGAGGAGAGTTTATTAGCTCATGCTTTCAGTTTGTGGTTGGCTGTCTCCAAGGCAGGAAGGGTATGGTGGAAGGACATGCAGAGAAAAGCTGTTCAACTCACAGCAGCTGGAAAGCAGAGAGAGAAGGAGGAACCAGAGACTAGAATACACCCTTTCAGGTCACTCCCCAAGTGGACCACCTCCAACCAGGCTGCACGTCCTAAAGGTGCATTAAGTTACTGAACAGATCCATGGGTAAATCCTCTGATGAAGAGAGCTCCGCAAGGGTCCAATACTTCCAAACAATGAGACTGTGGGGGAACATTTGAGATCTAAACCCTAAGAAAACACTAGAGTATCCCTTTCCAACCAACCAAGAGAGTTCCAGTATTCTGTGGTATGTGGGCTCTCAGCATGTGATCCAGCTTCAGAAGCCTGCACGTCTCTAATGCAGCTTTCTGTGGAATCGCTAACCCTCTTGAGCAGCTCTGAGTGCAAAATCCTTGCTATGACACCAGTGGGCACTACAGGTCAACGAGAAACTGTTCTGTAAAGAGCTGTACTGAGATTATCACTCAGAATCCGGCAGAACATTTGAGAGGTAGATGAAGCTAAATGATTTTTTGGTCTCTCTCAATGTCCTTCTACTGTAGTCAGAAAAAGGCAGTGATAATCAACCCTGAGGTTACATTAGTTCACTTGAGGAACTTGAAATGCGCTCTCATTATTGACAGGAAATAGCCTCAGGCTTTAGTATTTTTCTCAATAGTTTTCCAGGTGATTCCATGTTTAGCCAAGGCTAGGACATCAAAGCCAAATGTGAAGGTCTTTCTGCGAACAGGGCTTCTTTTCTATCAAATTAAGCGTGTGTTTGCAGTACAGGGTGCTTCTATTCACTGTGGGAGCGAGGAGCACGTCCTTACCACATTGTAATTCTTTTGTTCCCCATCTCCTCCCTTTGTTCCCCACTCCTGCACCTTGATCCCCTTACCATTTGCAAAAGATCCATCTCCCTGTTTCCTACTATCTTTTATTTTATTTTAATTATTAATACTTTGGGTTTCTTGTAAAAGAAAAGTTATGCAGCATTTAAGCTTGTGTATCTAATTTATTTTGCTTAACATTGTGGTCTCAAATTCCACCCATTTTCCCACAAATGAATTAAATTTATCCTTCTTTACGGGAGATTAGTACTCCTTTATGTATAAATAAATAACATGTTTTCTTTTTCCATTTCTCTGTTGATAGATACACAGGCCACTTCCAAGGCTTAGATATTATGGGTTGTGCTGAGATATGCATGGGTCTGATGCTTCTCACATACCCACTCACACATGCACAGAAGCTTGTGGAGGGTAAAAGCAGAGAATGCAATGTTACAGAGCATGAAATGACTGAACTGAGGTAGAAGTGGTCCATGTTTTCCACTGTGTCCTCTGATCATTTCAATAGGTTAAGGGTGATAGGAAAAATGAAGGAAGACAAAAGCACAAGTAAAGCAAGTTTATTTCACAACAACCTTGAAAGAGACCACCCTGGCCCTTCAGTCAGAGTAGATCCTCCCGTACGGGTGATAGGATCGTTTATGCGTCATAGGAGGGAGGTTCAGTGAAAGGAACTGTGGTCTCCCGCCAAGAATCAGGTTAGAAAGAGCAGAAGGGCTGATGATTGCCCGAGGACAAGGCTTGTGAACATGCAGGGACTGGTGGTTGCTTTCAATAGCAGGGCTGGGAGTGCTATGCGGCCCTGAGTGTGCTGTTGGGGGCGCTGTTTAGGTTGGGCTCAGTTAGGAGGCAAAGAGCTCTATGGTGTCACTTTCCTACTCGCTTTTGTCTGTTGCTTCCCGGTACTATAACTAACAGGCAAGGGTGGCGAGTGTGGACAGAGAACACATGGGAGTCTTCTGAGATGGGAGTCAAGGGAGACAGGCTCTAGTCCCCACTCAGCCATTACACTGAGCCTGTCTGGGTGGCAACTACAACCTTTGTCAGCCTCATTCTTTTTTTTTTTTTAATTTTATTTATTTAGTTATTTATTTTGGTCTTTTTGAGACAGGGTCTCGCTATGCAGTTCAACTGGCCTTGAGCTCACTTTGTAGCCCAGGCTGGTCTCGAACTTGCAATAATCCTCCTGCCTCAGCCTGCCAAATGCTAGGATTACAGGTGTGCACCACCAAGTCTGGCTTTCTTTTTTAATTTTAAAGAGAATTAAAAAACAACAAGATAACAACACAGACAAAAACAAAACAAAGCAAAAACAATAAACTGATACAGAGTTTCAAAACAGAATGCTAGGAATCAACAGTGGTTGTTATGCTACATGTTGTTATCTTCAACAAAGTGGCTCAGATTACCAGATGTAAGAATGAAAGATTGGTCAAACCATATCTGCAGACAAAACCACTGCAAATCTGCAGCTGCTGGTGGTAACTCTAGAAATTCTTGATCTACTTGGAACTTGCTTTTTCTTTTTTGATGTGTTCATGCCCTAGGTTTTATGTCACTGCTTTAAATTAATTTCAGTTTCTTTGCTTGCCCTTTGGACTTCATTATAGTTTAGCTCCAATCTTAGTCTTGCTCTGGATTCTGCCCTTCAGATTTTCTTAGGCTCTATAACTCACAGAGCTGCAATTCCATTTCTACTACAACTAAGCCTGTTAGAGTTTCTACCTACCCCTGTCTCGCAGCCCTCGTCCCAACCTGATCCCTTAACTGTTGACAGCTTCGTCTAGTACCATGGGGAACGGATTCCTAGAAATCTGCCTGCCTGACACCTCTGTGAACTCTTCCTTATCCAATGAATGAATGTTGTGTTTACTGAAGACAGCCCAGGGCTGCCCCCTTTCTTGATCCCAGATTCGGGGAGGGAGGATGTTTCACCTAAACACTCTATATCAGCTTGGGGATAGTAGCTGTCGTTTGTATCTGCTATCAGAGAGCGCTTTGTTTCTTGTTAGTAATTCTATGTTTAATTGAAACTGTTTTTATATTAAAATTTCCTTTTCCAAGTTCTTGTGTGGTTTCTGTCTCCTGCCTGGACCTTGACTTCAGTCTTGGGCATTGAGCTGCTATTAGTTGTGCTCAAGAGAGAGATGAACCTAGATAACCTCTTCTATTTCTCTGCCAGTCTTAAGATTTTAAAAATTGTGTTCCATAAATTGTGTTAGTTCTCAGGATAATAAAAGCTAGCGTATAAATTACTACTACCTCAGGATAAAACAATGACATGCATCACATATTCATAGTAACATGTGGTCAGTGCTGGGCCTAGCAGGGACCCCACAGTAGTTCACATCTCCTGTCTGAGGACCTCTTTCTGCAATAATATCATCTCCTAATCTGGTCTTCCGAAGTGCTCCTTTGGATTCCACTAAAAGCAAGTTTGTTCTTTTCTGGAATGTACCTCAATATGGCCTGTTGGGACAGAACTAGATTAGATCAGAGATGAGATTGCTTATCACTGAAGGACAAAATGTTCTTAAAATTTCAGAAAAGTTTAGTGGTGAACTGTCTGCATGAGTGGTTGCAAAATGAACAGAACAACAGGAATGAGGAAAGCTTGGGTAACAAAGGTTGCAGTGCTAATTGTACTTTTAAACTGGCAGTCATTTCCATTTCCTGCCAATGGGATGTTGCTGAGAAATTTGTCTTAAAATTAAAGGCAGGCCCTTTCCCAGTGACTCACTGGTAATTGGTGCCTTGAAAAGACTGTGCAGGACTTATGACTGGAGGTTTCGCTCTTAATTTGCATTTTTAATTAGATGGGATCTCAAAGGGTTTCTGAGCCTTTTTTCTTTCTGCTCTTTCCATTGCCTCTTTTGCATTGTTGCGCTGCATTTAGAATTTGTAACAAATGAGTTGCTGACATATAAATGTCAGCTCTGAGGTGAAATATTACTGCTGCTGAAGAACTGAGCAGGGTTCTGACCATTGCGTTTTAAATGAAAGCACTTTTAAGGACATTCTTTTGAGGAGAGATAATCAGCTGGGCTAGATGAAGGGCTATATCGGATTTAACTCTAGTTAAAGTTTTTCCATCGACTGTCTTCTCCATGTATATTTAAACAATTTCTGAAAAGTTCATGCAACTCCCCAAGTCTGCACAGAATCATCCATTGCACAAAGTTAACAACCAAGAAAGGAGTCAGACTCAGAGACTCTTTAGGAAGCTCTCTGGCTGATGGATGTGCATCTGATCAAATCTGGTTTTATTAAGTGATCATAAGAAAAGAACCACAGGGCCAGTATTTAGCCACAAACTAATGGGCTTTAATTGATCATTGCTAAGCCATTGTATGCAAAGTCTCAACTGCAGTCATTCATTCACATTCACAGAGCTTATGCTACATAGAGCATCAGCTTATGCAAGTAGGATGGGGGTCTGGCATGTTGCCTCTGCTTTCACTGGCTAGTGAAGGCACAGATGCATCTACGAGAGTGTATTATATGTGTGATGGACACAGGGGAGGCAGGGTATACATCTGCAATTCCAGACACAGATCATCTAAGCTATTTTTAAAGGCTTCTAAAGAAGAGGATTCTGTAAACTCCCATGACAACCCATCCAGCATACTGCCAGAAACCACTTCCTCATATCTAGCTTAAGCCCCTCATTCTATGGTTAAGCCATTATTCTCTTGTTCTGTGCTCAGCTGAGAGAGAAAACAGCTGCCCCCCATCCCGCTTAGGTGAGCCTTTTATAGACTTTAAGACAGTGTCTGCCTTCTGTCTGCTGTGACAGGAAAGAAACTGGGACTGCCAACGAAGATAACAATAATAATTTTCACTTGGAGATGGAATTGTTATTGCTATGGTTACTAGTAAGATTTTTTTCCAAAGGGAAAAAAGCATTTATTCAACGCTCTGCTTCTAAGAAGAACAAAGTGCTAATAAACCCTCTCTGCGTTATGTGCTTTGTTGGTTACTCAGAAATGTCAAATGAGAACTGGTCAAAATATGTACCACTGCCATTTGGACTATGGTGGAGAACTTGATGAAAACCAGTCCTTCTCTTAGTTTCTGAGCTGCAAGTGTTCAATGCTTAAACAAAATAGGATCTCCTGTTTGTTAAATTAGGGTAACTTTAAGGAGGGGCTTTGAAGAAGAAATAAGAATGTGACTTAAAAGTTATAATTGTCATTAAGAGAAAAAGGATCTAATAGCCTCACCAGTGAAGGGAACCCTAGAGAACTCACACAGTGCTCACAACAAGGTTATGTATGATTAGTTGACCGATCCTTGCGATTTGAAGAATGCCAGGCATTGCAGCCTTTCCAAAAAACTGTATCCCCTGTAGCCAACCAAGGACACGCCATTATCTCATTTTTCATTTCAATAGTTTAAGACAAAAAAGTTCAGAATTAAAGTAAAACTGTCTTCTGGTATAAGGAAAATACTCAGTGATTATTAGTTCTTAATTCTTGGACTCCCATTTATTTGTTAGATTAGTTGGGGCCAAAAGCAGGGTTTTGAAAGAACATATTTTGAGCAAATGCATGCTACCTGGACAAGTAAAAAGAAGGTCTGGAACTATGCTACTGGAGACTGGCCTGGCAGTAAAAAGCTTATGACAGGATAGTAGGCAAGGAGAGTGTCTGAAAACAAACATCAATTTCCCAATTTTGCCTTAGCCTGGCGTTTCATTTACTTATACCACAGGTTACTCACTACTTGTTCTTTGGTAAGTTAAATTAAATATAGAATTTTAGTCACAAATTTCTTAGATTAACAAAATGTATTCATTATGTATGTCCTTTAAAATATATCTTTGATGACTTAATAATTAAAATGTAATATACAATACATTGTTAAAGAATTAAAATATTGATTTAACAATTGTTCATGGAAAAAATTGTTATCATAAGAGTTCTGTAATCCAGTGAGTGGTTATAGCATCTCAGTAGACCATAGCAATGGGAAAAGACACACTGGAGAGAATACAGATAGCTTCACTTTACACACATCACCTCTCCCTTAAAGGCTATGCACAGGGCACCAGGAAACACTTCTTATGCCCAGAAATCCTCTTGTGGGGAAAAGGAAGGCACAGTGACTGCCCATTTTCATGGAAAACAGCAGAATCAGGCCTACCCAATGGGCCCTGACACCTGACATGTCCCACAGACCCTGGCATCAGACCTGTCCTATCTATGGACATAAACAGTCCCCCCTGCCCATAGACTCCAGTGCAAGCCCACCCACCCATCCACCCACAGATTCTGCTACACCCCATACAGAAATCTCTGGCTAAGGCTTTATATACTGAAACTAGTATAAAAAAAGACTGGAAATGATGACTACAGTACTCCAAATGTGCCAACAAAGGCTACAAGAGTCATAAAGAATCAAAGAAACAATGTACCATCAGTGGATCAAAATGAAGCTCCAGCAACTCATTTTGAAGAAGTGAAGAGCTACGCCCTGTATGATAAAAATTTCAATATAAAGATTTTAAAGAAGCCCAATGAGTTACAACACAAATGAAATCAAATAAAATATAAAATTACACATGAACAAGAAGATTTTTAATAAAGACTTGGAAACCATAACAAAGGAACAAATTCTGAGACTCAGAACAAAATGTACTGAAAAATTGAATAGGGAACTTAAATAGTAGAATATGTCAAGCAGAAGAATCAATGAGTTCAAAGACAAGTCATTTGAAAGTATCCAGTCAATTTTAAATTCCCAAGATATGTGAAACGTATATACCAAATTACCAAAACAGAACCTACTATTTTGTATCACTCACATGCACTTTGAAAAGACCATAGTAGAGCTGAATAATTTTTAACACCTAGTTATGTTGCCATCACATTGTAGCATGATGCAAATTTCATGCATTTATGGTGATGCTGGTGTAAACCTATTGTTCTACCAGTTATATAAAAGTATAGAATATACATTGGGGAAAATAAGAAAAGCAAAACAATTCTACTAGAAAATATCAAGAGAATCAATTATACATTGTGGAATTTACAAAAGAAAAGAAAGGGGCATGAATATTATTTAAAGAAATAATGGCTGAAGATTCAATAAACTTGGTAAGGGGACATCCAGATTAATGATACCCAAAGGGGCACAAGTAGGTAGACTCAATTTTATAAAAGTGTCAATTATGATTTTTACAGAAATAGAAAACAAAACATGAAAAAACTCATATGAAACCCAAAAGATCCCAAATAACCAAAGCATTTTTTAGTAAGAAGAACAAAGCTGGAGATATCATACTTCATAATCTCAAAATATATTACAAAACTATGATGAACAGAATGGTATGGTACAAAAATCACATCTGTCAAGAAACTGAACAGAAAAGTACATTCAAATATAAGCTCATGCCTATACTGTCAATTAATCTTTGATAGAGTGCTAAACAATGATGAAAACAGTTAATTCAGTAAGTTGGGGAATTGAAGAAATTCAATAAACAATTTATTCAACAAATCAAATCAGGTTTATTTAATATATTCAATAAATAAGTTTATCTATAATGAAACTTGGTCCTTGTTTATACCATGCAAAAGATAAATTCAAAGTGGATTAATGATTTAATGCTAGACCCCAAACTGTAAAAGGCCTAAAAGACCATGTAGAGAAATTGTCTCCTGATGCAGGCTTTGCCAATGATTTTTTGGATGTTACATCAAAAAAAAGCACAGACAACAAAAGCAAAAATAGGTAAGCAGCAGTACATGAAACTAAGTCTTTTGTGCAGCAAAGAAAACAATAAAATGAAGAGATTGCAGAGTAGGAAAATATTTGCAAGCTATGTACCTGATAAAGAGTTAGTATCCAAAATCTATACAACTCAATAATAAATACAACTCAAAAAGAAAAACATCTAATTACAAATAAAGAAATGGAATAGATATTTATGGTAGATTGACAACTGATGGTCAACTTATAACTCCCAGCTGAACTGAGTGAGCACGGTGCTGGGTGTGGGAGGCCCACCTGGGGACTGTTGCCAGCAGCATAAGAGGCAGAACTGGAGAAGAAGAGGAAAAGGCTCTTGGGAACTAGAAGAGGCTGTTGGAAGTGGAGAAAGGCGTTGGAGCTGGTGGAAGCTGTTGAGGTGCAGTTGGTCTTTTTGGAGGAGCTCATCATGCTGGCTTTCTTGATGAACTTGGCTCTTTTCATCCTCTGGGGAACTCGGGACCCCATTGGCATGAAGAATGGCGTTAGTTCACTTTGGGGGAGCTCTGGTCCTCACTTTAAGCATTGTTTCCTGGCTCAGGAGGGGAAGCTAGTGCGCTGCCGACCTCCATGAGAAGCTTGCTGCATTGGCTTCCCTGACAGGAATTCTAAGATCTTGATCATCAGAGAAGCTCAGGACCTCACTGATGCTGAGGACGGTTGTGGTACTTTTCTGGGGAGCTCTGGTTCTTCTGAGCATTGCTTCCTGGCTCCAGGGCACATCCCTCAGCCTGCTAGCACAGATCCTTCATCCTGCAGGCACAGACTTCCTAAATTCCACCAATGAACTTTAGACCTTCCCAGTGCAGATCTGTGAAACCAGCCTGCATGAGATATTGTTATGGGCTCTGGGCTTCCAGTTGGATTTGTGGGAGGCCTTGTTATGAGCTCTAGGTATTCAGCTGGACTCATGCAGGACATTGTCGTGGGATCCAGGCCCTTGGCTGGATTCTTGGTCTATGTTGCGTGAACAAATTTCTTGCACTCTCCTGTATATCGTTCTTTGGGTGACTATTATAAATAATCTTATAAAATATGTGTCCTGTATTATGTTATATTGTTCTCCCTTGCAAATATACCCCAAAGCAACACAATATTTCAGAGAATACATACAATAGGTGGTAGGTACATAAAAAGGAACCCCACAACACCAGGGACATGTAGATGACGGTAATGAGATATCTTCTCACACCAGTTGATGTGGCTACAATTTTAAAAAGATAAATGCAGGCAAGGATTGTGAAAAAGGGGCTGTTGTGCATTACTGAGGTCACGTGCATAGAAGTGCTAGTATGTAAAACAGCGTGATTCCTCAAAAAATTAATGACAGCTGGGTGTGGTGGCCCATGCCTGTAATCCCAGCGCTTGGGAGGCTGAGGCAGGAGGATTGTTGTGAGTTCGAGACCAGACTGGGCTACAAAGTGAGCTCAAGGCCAGCCTGAGCTGCATAGTGGGACCCTGTCTCAAAAAGACAAAAACAAAATAAAAAAAAATAAAGACAGGACCATTTAGTGATACATTGGTCTTATTTCTGGACATATGTCTAAAGGAAATGGAATTAGCATCCTGAAGAGGTAGCTGGCCGTGATGCTCAGCACAGCATTACTCACAAGAGCCAACATGCAGAAATAAACTAAACTCCCATAGATGGATGAACAGATAAAAGGTAGGATGTGTGTATCCACACAAATGCATACATGTGGGGTGTCGTCTAACATTTAAAAAAGAAAGAAATTCTGCTACTTGCAATAACACATGTACATCTGCAGGGCATTACAGTAAGTGAAACAAACCAGACCCAGAACAGATACTCATGATCCCAGTTATATGATGAAGTCTGAATGGTCAAATACGTATAAGCAGAGGGTGAAATCATAGGAGTAGAGAGAGAATTGGGAAACCTATACTTCATAATAAACTCCCCTTTCCTGAATAAGACAGCTCTAAGATTAGCTTTTGCCACTTATCATCTAAGAAACATTAACAAACATAGTGGTAGATACCACTGATCAAATACTAGACAAGAGCATTACTGGTATATTCTCATCACAGAGGTATTGTATCAGTTAAAATTAGGTATTGATGTATAGGTAGAAAAATAAAACAGCCTTAGCTGAAATCAAGTAGAATTTTTTCCACTTTTGGAGCATATAAGGTTAGAGGTAGTTAGGTAGGCAGTTCAGGGATGATATAACAGCTCTTCCTTGTCAGGGAACCAGATGCCTTCTTTCTTTATTCCATCCTTTGCTAATAATTCTTCCCTCAAGACTTCCTTAAGGTCCAATTGCTTGGCTGAAGCTCCAATCTTAATACACGCACTGCACGTCCAAAGAAGGAGTAAAGAATCCTAAGGAGCACTCTTAGGCCATGGCTTCCATGGCTGTGTGGATAGATAGCTAAAAGACCTGAGAGAGAAGTGGGTACATCCCATTTCTCTGCACTCCAGTGATTCTCAGTGTTCTCTCTGAACTCCCTCTCAGCAGCCCCCGTTTCCATTTCACTGGCCAGAATTTATTCAACTGGCGACTCCTAAGTGTGGGAGAAATGTGGAAAAAAATGCCTTTTACTTGAGCACATTTCTGGCCCTAAAGATACAGAAGTTCTCTTGAAAAGAAGAATGAGAAAGTAGAGGGTCAGCAGAGTGTGAACAGCCCCTGCAAATCGCACAGTGCACTCATCTGTGTCCACAAGGAGCACTCGGGTGCACTGACCTGCTCCAGATGACAAAAGACTGACCTACCTAAACGACCCACAGTGAATGCTGTCCAGGAGGAGCCGTGGGGAGACCTCTGGGCCCAGGACCACTGTACCATAGGAAGGGATGAGATGAGGCACTGACATCAGGTAATAAAAATGTGTTTCTCTTGGGTTCATAAACCAGCAGTTATTTTAAGGGGCTTGCATCTTCCATCAACATCACAAATTTCCTTTGAGATATTTACATGCAACCAATATCTCTCCTACTTCTTCTTGTAGTGATGGGACAAACTGTGTTTTATCCAGAAAGTAGGTAAAATGGGTTAGCTGGAAAACAGCTAGGGTAAGTTCTCTGGAGGCTCTTCTAGTTTTAGACAGATAGTGTATTCTGCGTGAGGCCATCTGTAGGGAAAAGTGCAACTTTTTTTCTGTTAAAGCAAGAAATCAGGAGATCCAGGGGAGCCTGCAAAGTCCCCATGCACTTGAACCATAAGCATGAAGGTGAAAAGAGCAGAGATAGGGAAGGAGTGGGGAAACAGGGTCACACTCTCAAATGTGAGTGCTTTTCTTTTTTAATGTCAGATCCATTGCCTGCAAACTGCCAGCAATAAAGGAAGATACCAGCTCACCTTGGGACGTGCAGATACTTCTAAATTGATGAGAAAGGACATCTGTGGAGCGTGAAAAAAATGCATTTAAAGCAGGCAACAAGATTTGCTTCTGGAAGTGTTTGGACTAGAAATTGAGATTTTTCTCTGGCTTGGGGTGAGACTAGGAGGATATCTGCACTTTGGTTGGACCCTTGAAATTCCTCCCATCCCAGCTCAGTTCCCCCATCACCATTTGCTAGCTGTGCATCCAGGCCTTGGGGGAGTAGCATGGGCTGATGCTTGTGTTGTCCTAAGGAAGGAAATTGTTTCCTAATCTGCCTTATCTGTCTTCTAGTAGCCAAGATGTTTTCCAGGGTGTTGCCATGTCATCAATGGGGACAGATGGTGGATTCATAACCTTGTTGCTACAGGTTTAAGTTATGATGTAATTTCATTTTTATCATAACTCTAGTAGTTGTATTCTTTTCCAGAGGCTATGATGTTCAAATAATATTTGGGAAATATGCATATTCTTAGTTATATTTCAAAATAAAAGTTCAGGACTTCTCAGAGCAGATGTGAATTTTGGAAAAGAGGGATAATTATACATTTGTTGTTTAACAAAATGTCAAAAACCAATTTAAGGTTTAAGACCAGGTTTCAGAGTTAGATCTCTTGCTGTTGAATCTTGGCTCAATCATTTAACTTTTGTGTGTCTGTGGATGAGATACTTGGCTTCTCTGTGTTTTAATGATCACGTAATAGTGTTAACAGAAGTCAAGGTCAGAGCAAGAACTCTTAAAAGAGTGCCCATAACATTGTGGGACTTCCATAAATGTCCGCCATTGTTATTAATGACCAGTTATTACCTGCTGCTTAAGAGGGTATCTTTCTTAATGTTCTGATTTCTAGAATGCTGATATTAAATAGGTAAAGAAAGCTTTCTCTCCAGCCTGTTTGGACCAATGATCCATGATTAACCCACAAATTCCTCACTGACTATTAAAACTTCTTGAGTAAAATTTCTTGTTTTCAATGAGTATCCAGACTACTAGACTTCTTGTTGTTTATTTGAAAGATTGGAAGAGTTATGTGCCCTCTCAGATTCTCTAAACCTCACCTTTATGTGGGACCCGGGACTGTGGTATGACCAACTCTGGTGGTGACACTGGCTTCCTGCCTTACATGTTGAAACACCTTCCTTTACCCATTTTGTTTACCCTGCCCCCTTTCTCTACCTGCTTAAGATCTTCCCTGGTGTCTCTGAAGCATACATGACCAGGAGGAGTAGGGGAGTTAACTCCCACAGAAAGTACAACTTTGACAAATGTGAAGGGAGACCTGCCAATAAATTATCACATCTCCCTCCTTCCGGATGGACTATTCCAAATGCAAGTTGTTCCCATGTTGCTCAAAAGAGGGTCCCACAAGATCCAGCAGTCAGTTGCTGAGATGGTGTGGAAACTCAGTCGCTCATCTGCAGGCAAATCCTCCCTCACCCTGCTTTCTGGGGTACAATCCTTAATAAGGCATTCAGCATTTGGCTGTAGATGCTGCTTTCAAGAGAATCGAGGCTGCAATCAAATCCATAGCTTTCAATTTTAAGTAAGGTTAGCTTCTTTTCAAATTATGTGCATTTGATTTGCTTATTTGCATTTTAGAAACTCTTGCCTTGTTCTCTACAGCGACTTGAATATTGATACCAACAAGTTCTTTACTGGAAGTTTAATTATTCAGAGATGGCTTCAATAATGTTTCCTTCTCCTGCAGAGTGTGAAGAAATCTTAGAGGTGAAGCCATCCCTGAGAATGGTCATTGCTAGTCTTAGCAAAAAGAGCTGTCAGCCCACACCCCCTCTAAACTGCCTATGATCAAACCATGAAAGATACTCATCACTGAGGTGCCACCAAGCTGCTCTATAAGCTGTTCAACAATTTCAGACACACGTCTATAAGTACTGGGGGATGCTAGCTTCTTTTCCCTTTGTCTCACATACGGTGACTTGCCTTTCTTGCATCACTTTACCCAACTGAAACTAATTCCAGGATGTCTCCCAACTACTGTCACATAATACCTTTAGTATTACTGTTACGTGTAGTACTGAAGGTGACATGTAGTGAGATGTGGTATGAATTACATGCAAGTGTACAGGGGCACCCAAAATAAACCTTAGCTCTGTATTATTCACCGGGAAGCTATTTATTACTGAGTTATGCTTATGACTCTATGGCTGTATAGAAAAATAATACCTGTTGAAAGACCCAGCATGTTTTAATAGCTCTTTACTTTCTCTCTTTTCTCTCTTGCAGATTTCAGAACCCCTTTTCCCAATATTTCCTCTTACTGTGTGGCTGGTTCTTGAAGAGGAGAGCACCCCTATTTCTATGCTTTCTGGTTCATTCTGCCTTGTCTCTCACGATGGGAAAAATATGATGCCGGATAGTAGTTTGAAGTATGAACTTGTGGCCTCTCCTCCATCCTGCACCAAAGAAAGCAGTGACATGTTCTTTGTTTATCACTGGGATGTAGAAATTAAGGAGAAAAGACAAACCCAAGCAAACAAAAATCTCAAATTTTTTCCTTTTGTGCACTTAAACAGACTTTTCTAACACAATAGTTTTTGGAGAAAAGGAAAGACATTGGAATGTTTTTAACTCTCAAAACCAGGCTTTTGAGTAACAAAAATTAAGACCCTCAAGGGTATAGGGATTAAAATACTTTGCCATATATAATGAGCTGAAAGATGACACAGAGCCCACTTCCTCCCATACGGGAAGATCTAAATTCTCTCAGAAGACAGAGGAGAGCCCAAGAGAGGATGAATCAGATTAGAGATGGGTGTAGGTCTCTGGGAAGATTCTCTGTATCCCACTTCATCTAAAGCTCTTGTTATGGTTTGGACCCAGAATGCCCCCTGAAAACCTCATGTGCTCTGAAACAGGGATTTTAGAAGGTGCTTGAATCACGGGGGTGCCATGCTCACCAGTAGCTGTGAGTGCCATCCATAGCGGTGTGTATTGCTAGGAGGTGAGGCTTTGTTAGAGGTGGATCCAGTGGGGTGTGACCTGCAGGGTTCCTCTCCCTCTCTGACTCTTCCCTTTGTTATCTCTGTGTCCTGACTGTCAGGACATGAGCAGCTGTCCTCCACCAGACTCTTCTGTGCCCTTCCTGCCTTTGAGGCAGCCAACTATAGATCAAATCCTCTAAAACTGTTTGCCACAGTAAGCCTCTCCTCCCTTCAGTTGTATGTCTTGGCTATTTTGCTTCAGCTCCAAAAAAGTGGCTAAGACAAATTTTAGTGCCAGAGAAGGGGGATCATTGCTGTGACTGTGCCTGATGGTGTGGTTTAGAAGCCCTTGAAAATGGTTCATGGGAGATTTGGTAAAGGTTTGGGGAGGCTGGGTGAGGAGCCCTAGAATGTTGTACAATGAGCTTGATAAGAGAGTCTGGTCAGAGCACAAAAGGCCAGAATGCTAAAAGAAATGCAGTCCACGCTCAGGAGATTTTGGCTGGGAACAAGAATTTCATGGGCAGCTTGACTCTAGGCCATGTGCACCATATTCCAGGAACAAAATTGTTAGCATTATGGGCATGTCCTTAAGTTGTCCAAAATATCTGCATTTTGGCCATGTCATTTTGTGGCAGACTAATCTGTCAGAGGAAATTTCAAGGCAGACCAATGTTTAGCTTATGGAATGGATACTTCTTCTTGCCTTGAGCCAAGTTTGCAGTGATAACTATGGCAAATGTTAAAGCCAAAAGTGGTAAAATGTATACAGTTACAAAAAGAAAGAAAGGAAATACCTGCACCATTGGAACCATGGAGATGGTGGTAGCTGAAAGACTAGATTTCAAAAGAAGCCAATACTTTGTATCAGGATAATAGAAAGATGCCTTGAGGGATATCAGGAATCAGCAAGGTCCCACCCTTCACAGGATGAAAGGTATAAAACTATAAAGTTATCATTTGAGAAGTTCATCTCTAGGCTTCCTTCAGATGAAAGGATAACTAGGTCATTGGTTCTTTTGGATTTATTTCACAATGCCCAGCCATCCCGGCCCTTAGAGCCATGATCTGAGAAACAAGGCGCTAGCTGCTGCTAGAACTAGCAGCAGACCTTGGTGTTGTCCATATGGCCTGGTTTTAGGGTATGAATAGTTCAGGAATTATAAAGTCACCAAGGTTTCTACCCATATTTCAGAAGAAGGCCTGTGAGGCAAGGCAGTGTTCTCCTGAGAGAGCAGTGCATGACAGTGAAAGCGAATTCAAATGGGCAGTGGAGACCTTAAGAAATTGCAGATGCTGGGATAATAGAACATCTGAGGAAAGCTACAGGCAGTGAGCAAAACTACCCCAAGAGCGAAGCCATGATGGCGTGCAACTAACAGTGCCCTAAATGTGGGGACAACCAAGCTGTCTGGAGTTCATATCTCACCACAGCTCACCCTGGGGGCTGGCCATGGAGTTATAGGACTTAATGCTTGTCCTGTTGGGTTTTGGACTTGCTTTACTCTGATTTCTTTCTACCTCCCATTCTTCATTTTTTGAAATGGGAATGTTTGCACTGTGCACTGTATGCTCAGAGTATTTAACTTTCTTTTTGATCTTTTACAGGGGCTCATAGCTAAGAGTTGGCTTTAAGTCTTACAGAAGACTTTGGACTTGGACTTAGCGCCAGTGCTGGACTGTTAAAATTTTGGTGACTCTTAAAGATGGACTAAATGCACTTTGCATAAAGAGATATGTATGAGTTTTTTAGGGGTCAGGGGGCAGAATGTTATGTTTTAGATCTGGAAAGTCCCCTAGAGGCCTCCTGTGCTCAGAGTCAGGGCTTTTAGGGGATAGTCTGATCGTGGGAGCACTATAGTGTGTTTATCCACTGATGTGTTCAGACACTAAGTGTGCTGCAAGGATGCAGGGCCTGAGCAGAGGCGGGCGCCTGGGGAGATGTCCTGCCCTTCCTGGGCTCCTCCCTTTGCTTTGTCTGCTTGTGGCTGCCACTGTGCGCATGGTGAGCAGCTTTCCCTGTGACAGACCCTCCCACTGCACCGTGTCTGCGTTTGAGAGCATTAAACACTCTGAATGTACCGTGCACAGGGGAAACATTCTCCTTTCAAAAAGAAAAGAAGAATGTGGGATAGAAAGAAATCAGAGTAAAGGAAGGCCAATACCCAACCATAGGCTGAAACTTCTAAAACTGTAAGCCAAAATAAACCCCTCCTCCTTTAAGTTATGGGAGTTTTGCATTGTGTCTCAGTGATGGGATTGTAGGGCTGGGGATGTAGCTTAATGGCATAAGTGCTTTCCTGGCAAGCCTGAGGTCATGAGTTCGATTCCCAGTACAAAAAAAAAAATCCACAAACAATCAGTGATGAGACTGTAATGAAAACAGTCATATTCCCTGTGTAGTTTCCCTGAAGCGTAATACTGTCTCATTACAGAAACGGTAGTAGCATGTCTCCTCCAAGCTGAGACCATCTGCAGCAGGCCTACAGACTTTCTCTTTATCCATGGTGGTGATGGAAGGTGATGGTTAGGGACATAAGACACTGGAATAGCTTGACATGGGTTAGCAGATCTGTAGAGGGCCCATGGAATGGACAGTGCTGAGGATCAAGCCTGTCCTGGATACAAGAGGAACTGTGCATGTTATCAAATAGGTGGATGGCTTGAGAAATCATTATATTCTATGTGCATTCACTGGGACTATTGAACAGAAGCATCCTTAAAAGGCTCATGATGAACTGAAGGCCTACTATGTGCCTAAGCTTCCTCTGGGCCCTGATAGCACTGACCATGGATACTGACTTCAGCAGACTTACCTAAGAAGTTGGTGGCTGAGTCTTCCTGGAAGTCCCCTCAGTCATCACATTTGCCACTGCACATCCATCATTTCCAACTAAACTATTAAAGGACAAGAAGTCACTGGCCTGCAGGAATTCAGACGTGTGTTCACCTGTTCTCCTTTTCCTTGCTATAAGCCCTTGTGTCACCCTCATAATGTCTTTCTTCAATTTATTCTCCAGTAAAGGGACTTGCATCCTAATTATAGCACGGTGGAAATACACTATACCAACATATGGACCTTAATGGACTTGGAGTTACTGGGAGAAAGTCGCTGAACAAGGACAACTCACTTTTTAAAAACTGACCATTTCACACAGAGGAAGATACTTTCATGCTGCCACATCTCTTCCTTTTTCCTACACGATGTCATGTGGTGTCTTTGCCAGACTTTCAGCGAACAGGAGGGCTCATCAATTTTAGCCGAAAGCTATTAAAATGTTACTTTGTTAGCAATAATTAAGGTGTGCAGCCAGAGCTCCCTATAGATCACACTGGGAGCCGGGATCATATTTTTCTCCTATAGCACCTTGGGTGTCTTAAATTATCAAGTATCAAGGAGGAGGGGCAAGAGGGGGGCTAATGAGGAGGTGCAAGGAAGGGAGATATTTGCCTTACACATAAAAATAGAGATAAGAGAAAAGTAAGCCAGTGACCCAGTCCCTTCATAAGAGTATTAACTTTGTTCTCATATTTAATACGCTAAAATGTTTAAAACAAATATTAGTTTGGTTTAAACTTTTTTTTCAGATAGACTTCAAGTCATCAGGGACACTTCAATTTCTCTTCAACCCTGGCTGATAAAATATCCCACAGGCTATGAATTCTGTAAGCCAGCCTAGCAGTTGTCATGTACTCTGTGTCCCATCTCCTCTTACCCTTATTTTCCCTCTTCACCTCCCCCTTCCTCTAAACGGATCCTCAGCTGCACAAGAAAACTGGTTTGCCCTTTGCATTTTGTGCACCCTTGCCGGCTCTGACACTGCAGCAAAATCACAGTCCCTTGGAAATCAAAGGAAGTTTCCTACAGAGAAATTGCCTTGTATAGAATTGTGAGAATGTGGGATATGAGAAGAAAGGCTCATAAAGTTTGGAATTCAAGTTTGTGGTGAAATATTAGAAATGAAAGGGACTGGTGAAGAGGACCGGCTGTTGCTTCTTCATGGATTAAAATATTTTGCTGTTCCTCTTAAGTGCATAAGGATTATGGGTATATATTTCACTATGCACTGGAAATGCTTTTTATCTTTAAAAAGATCCAGGAACCTGCTCTTATGCATTTATAGGCTAAAAGTTTAATGCAGTAGAAACTTGAAGATTGGAAACTTGTGTCTTTTTAACTAGGTGACCTTAATCTGAACATTCTCAACATCTAGGAAATTTCTCTCCTTCATCTCTCTGTTAAGTGAAGAAGTCTCCTACCTTAAAGTGAATTATGAGTGTTGAATTAAATGCATTGGTGTATATGCAAGAGCATTATAGTCTCTAAAGTGCTATACTAGTATTTCCTCCAAGTTCTGTGGCTGATTGAATTTCTTGTCTCAGGGCTTCGTATTTTCATGGATCAATGACTCTGGTTGTACGACTTACTTTAGCAATGGAATGTGGACAGTTGTTCTGTTGCTATTTCCTCATGTAAGTTCTAAGAAGTACCACACGCTTCTGCTCTTCCTCTTATAAGTCTGCTATTGTGCTGAGAAAATTTCTGGCTAGATGGTGGATTCAAGGGGGATGAGAACTGCTTAGAACAGTGAGTAGTTCCCAGACTTTTGTACCAGAATCATCTGGCGAGCTCACTAAAACATAGAAATCCTAATTGCGTAGTTCTGAAGTGAAGTCTGGCAGTTTGTATTTTAGCAGGTCCTCAGGAACGGAATCTGGGGTTGGGGGAGGACAAGATCGGAGGGGAGAGGAAGCAAAAAGGATCGAGATGTGATTCGGGTATGCACTGGCTCCCCTTGAAGAATGCATTGCATTGCAAACATATACTAGTCAAAGTAATTTTTGAAAAGTTGTTCTTGGGCCTACCTTCTTTTTTCCTCCCTCCCTCCCTCCCTCCCTTGTCTCTTACTTCCTTTCTTCACTTTCTTCCTCCCTTTCTTCTTCCTTTCCTCCTTTCCCTTCGCACTTCCTCCCTTTTGCATGTATAGGTCATCCCTGCATCAAGGAACGCTGCCATCTCAAAGAGAATACTATGAACAATTGTACTCCACTGATGACTGAAGGTCTACATTTAACACTCGGAGGGCTGCTTGTAAGAGTTTCTAGAATTGCCAGGAGTGAGAGCAGAGCGGCAGAGAAGGGAGGGGAAAGGAGCCCTAAGTCCTCTGACTCGGAGCTGCCCAGTGCGCCCACCCGGTCCCAGCCAGCTCCCATATGCCGCGAGGAAGCGTGCGCAGAACAAGAGCTTATTACTGGCCATGGTACCTACCTGTAAGCCTTGCACTTTGGGAGGCTGAGGCGAGAAGATGGCAATCTCAAGGCCGGTTTGGACAACTCAGAGATTAGAGAGACCTTGTCCCAAAATAAGGAATGAAAAGGTTGGAGAATGGAGCTCATTTTGAGGGCCCTGGATTCAATCTCTAGTGTCCTCTCCCCAAAGCACTTACTGCTACACACCCCTGAGAATTTGGGTTTGCGACGTAGAAATAACTGACCGCCATAAGGGACTGCTCAGGAAGTTATAAACTAAAAAAATAGTATGTGAATTGTCCTTCCAGTGACCAAGTTTCATAGGCTGCGAGGAGACTGCAGAACAGTTATAAAAGGCTTTACAGTATGAAGGGACAGTGACTTTCCCCATCCTACCACATTTTCTCTGTCCCATTCTTCTCCTTTCTCTCACTGTGTCCCCCTGGAATGTTCTGAGGAATGTGTTAAATATTGTCCAGAAGCAGGCTGGAAGGTGAATTCTAAATTAAGCTGCGGAATGACTGATGGAACGGCCTTGTTTGAGAGGTCTGTTTGAGAACACACCACGACCTGTAAGGCAATAAGGATGGGAAAGGGGGAGGGAGGAAGGGGGGAAGGGGGGAGGGACTCGCAGAGCCCCCAGCAGGCTGAGCAACGCTGCTCAGTGACTTGTGACCTCATTTTTATAAATGTCCTTAGGTGTCCACTTAGGGGACAGGAGACCCGGTGGGACTATAGTGGCTCTTCTGCTCTGGGCCCCCTCTGTGTTTGAGGAACAGGTTATCCTGTATGGACATGTAGCAGATAACTTGTTCCACTAGTGTGGAAGCTCCCGGTGGACACAGATCTCTGTCTCACTCAGTAATGTGTTTCAGACAGCTGCAGTAGTGCCTAACACACACTGCCCGTGTAACAAATATTTGTTGAATTGAAAAATGAACCATCTGAGATCAGGCCTCAGATAGGTGCTATGAGTGGCAGTTTACTGGGCAGATGTCCTTCTCCCCAGCTCTCACCAAGCTAACCTACCATGAACAGGGTCACACACCAGCTTGTACCTCCTAGCTTGGCCTCGTTTCCCTGTAACAGCAGTGACACTCAAAGTGAAAGCTACAGCTGAGGCAGAAGTATTGAAATTTTTGAGTGCAACCTGCACAATTTAATGAGGCCCTGTCCCAAAATAAAAAATAAAATTGGACTGGAGATGTAATTCAGTGCACCAGCCCTGGGTACAATCCCCAATACCACACAGAGAGTAAGGAAAAGAGGAGCATTAGGAGGGCACATATTCTACTTGTACCCAATTACTTCCTTTTGGTCTTGAATTTTTTAAAACTAACTCTCACTTCCCACATGGCTCCATTTTCTTGAAAGTCTTTATCTCTCTATTATTCATTACCATAAAAAATAGTGTCAGCACTTTGGGGGGTTTTGCTGATTATCTTTAGTATTTTTTAATTTTAAAAATTATTTTTAATTGAAAAATAATAAATATTTTATGGAGCACCATGTGATGTTCCGTGTATGCCTTATAGTTTCCTGCTGTTTATTAAGGTGTTTAATTTTATTGTTTCAGTGACATTAAGACAGAGATATGTTTTCCCTTTGGAACTGGACACCCAGAAAAAGTGAGTATTATGGTTTGTGTCTGGGTGTCCCCCCAAAGCCTCATGCGGTCATGGGGCGGGCTTCTAGAGTTTCTGATTGATTCATGGTCCAATGCTGGGATTATGGGTGTGAGGGCCACACTCACCCTGGGGCACGGAGCCTATGTACAATATAAGGGACAAAAGGAGTCCTCTCTCCCTCCTCCCGTTTTGTTCTCGTTGCCTTTGCTGTCTCCCACCACCACAAACTGTTGCTTCTTGGCCATGCATCCTGACTTGGAGCCAGCTAATTATGGACTATGAGCTAAATAAACCTTTCCCTCTTTAATTTGGACATCGGGTATTTTGTCTCAGCAACAAGAGAATATTAACTGAGACAATGAGTAACTTGCCCAGATTCAGGTAGCAGGCAAGGGAGCTGAGACTTGAACTTGCTGATGTTCGCCTCATTGCTCCACAATGCCTGAAAACGCCCAGGCTGAGCCTAGTTAGTTCTCTGGGACTGTGAAGCAGACGATTCCCTGCTACGCTCCATCAGGGTGACAAAAAGCTCCATGCTTCGGGACCACTCAAGAGTCAGCCCAGCACCTTCAAACACACACTCCCCTTTGATAATGAACGTCTCTCCCCCGGGGAAAAAGAAGGCTTTTTTGGCGGACACCTTCCAGTTCTGTAAGGAAACAAGCACCAGGAATGTCACAGTGATGAATAACGTTACATCAATTCCACAGCTTTTCAAGTCCAGTGAGTCCACAGATTGAGTGGGCTGCAACCCGGAGAAGAGCCAAGATGACTCTCTGAGCCTCCGCCTGGATTCTGGAAGTGAGGTCATAGGAAATGGAGCAAGAGGAGGGAGCAGGAGGCGGCGAGAATGAGAGGTCTCCACGCCGTGGCGGCAAAGGCTGACAGGAGCGTGCACAGGAAAGTATTTTACTACGAAGCAGAATTACTCCGAAGACTGATGGACTCACTCGCGAGACCCACTCACATTTATGAAGGTCATAAGTTACAGACGCCCAGCTCGCTCGCAGGAGCTCAGCCATCACCTTTTATGGGGGAAACTTCCTGCGATATATTAAACTCTCCAGAAAACAGACAAGGGGTTTATGGCAAACGATAACTTTAATGCCTAGAAACCATTCGGTGATTTTGGGAGGATTATTAGTAACAAGGGCAAGATGCTGAGCCGTTCCCAGCACAGGCCTTCTCTCTCCTGCCTGCTCAGGCCAATCCTCTTTTTCCTCTGCATCTCCGCCTAATGCGTGGCCCCCTAACCTGTCTGTGGTAAGAGGATGTGTGGGAGGAGTCTGAAAGGACAAACCACTATGGGATGAACAGTAGTCATAGCCTCGAAGAAAAGAAAAGCCTGGCGGGAATCTTTAGGCTGTAGCCAAAACAATCATTAGAGACCCTTCAGGGCAGTGTTCACAAGGACACCCACCGTAATTGTTAGGAACTCTACTCTCTCATTGTTAATATTGCTCTAGGAATGTGTTTTTTAATTAGAATTTTTGAGGATATTCATATAAGTAAATTCCCAGTCAATTCATATTTTTTATCTTGCTGATGAGGATATCATTTAAAAATTGTGACATGCCTTGCCAAAATAGCTATATGGCATTTTCCTGACCTATTAGCCTAATAATCATGGCAAAATAAGAACATGCATTCCAAGTGTGTGAATTGTTCAGAGGGCCTTCTTTCTTCCATAAATACTCATTCTCTAGTAAGTCCCTATTTTAGAATTTTCCTAAACAATGCACTTCTATTTTATAACACTGGTTTTCAGATTCTGTACTTTTTGCCTTCTCCTAGACACTGGATATGAAGATGTTACAAAACTAAATTGGATTTTTTCCTGTCTCATGTATAATATGTCTCTCAAAGATCTTAGCCTATTTGAAAATGAGGACAAAACACTCCTATCTACACTGAGACACTGGGACTCCTGTGAAGAAGTGTTCTCTTCCCACATGTACAGCTACAGTGGACTGTGATTCCTTTTTGCTGTGAGGATTGCTAGCTTTGAAGAATAACACAGAAGTAAATGAAGAGCTAGATGTTTTCCTTTATCTTTGATCATGTGTATGTGAAGTCTGCAAGTGCTAAGTTTTCTGGACATTGGCTGCAGCCACATGCACAGAGTGAGGAGCATCTGCTGCCCTCTGTGCATCAGCAGGCGTCTACTACCCTCAGCACAGACGAGGTAGGAGAAGGTGAACCTTAAGTTCCTTATCCTTTTTCCAGGGTATTTTGATGCATGAAACTGTGATCCTTTCATTTCATGCAAACTTTCACTTGTTCTTATAAAACACAAAGGCAGAAATAATCCCAGAATGCTTTTTAAAGAAACTTACATCTGCTTGAATAATTTCTTTCACAAAATGCGTTCTGGCATCTCAGCCTGTATTTCTGATGTAGCACGAAGTATTCAGTTTGTGTCTTCTTACTCTGTCTTCAGTGCGTTGGGATTGACATTTCACCAAAGTTAAGATTTACTCTCATGTGATATAAATGCTCTTCCCATAAATCAAGAGTAGCTTCTGGTTATTGACTCTATACTAAGTATTATACCACATACTATATGCTAAAAACTGAACTGTGTCTCCCTCAGGTTCATATATTGAAGCCCTAATCCCCAGTGACTGTATTTAGAGACAGAGCCTACAAGGAGGTAATAAGGTTGAATGAGGTCATAAGTGCAGGGCTCTGATATAATAAGCTTAGTGTCCTTTTAAGAAGACAAATTAGAGCATATTCTCCCTGTCCCTCTCCTTCTACTCTCACTCTAATACTCTCTGCTCTTTTCATCTTGTGGCATTCTGCAAGCTAGGGCAAGGGCCTCACCAGAAATTCATCTTGGCAGACCTTGATCTGAGACTCGGAGCCTTTAGAATCATGAGAGAGAGCTTTTCATGTTGTATACCACCCAGTGTGTGATCTTTTGTTTTGTCAGCTTGAGCTAGCACATTATAGACAAGTGTAACTATTGGAACAGATCTGTGCTTAAATCTAGGTTAGGCTCTTAATTGTTAGCTGGCTTCAGAAAACTGATTATTTTCTTGAAGTCTAAATTCTTCATCTGTAAAACAAATCTTTTAAATTGTACTATACCAATCTCAAAGGATTATTTCTCAGTTTAAAGGAACTACGTGCAAAAGCAGTTGTTCCCAATCTTGGCCACACATTACAGTCCCCTAGAGCTCTTCTAAAAAGGCTGACATCTGACTCCCAACCCCAATCACTGTGAATTACTTGGTACTGGGTACGGAGCGTTTTAAAAGCTTTCGACGAAGTTTGGAAGCTGGACAGAGACCAGACATCTGTTGAATATTGACTTTCCCCTTTGCTTTGGCTTCTGTGATAGAGAATTTGACAACTCTCAGAACAAGTAGGGTGCTCTGTTGTTGTTATATCTGAGGTGAATAATTTTTGTGGGAATTAACAGAATGAACAAGATGAAGTGCTCACTCTTACAGGGCCCATGTTCTCATGAAGCACCTTCTCATATAAATAATGCTTCCAAAGTCATCCCCGTGTTTAGGCAGTCCAGATTCCCTGAGATCTACAGGTCTGGCTTCCTTCTCAACTCAAGATCCAAATTGTCATCTGTCTTTCTCTTCTCCTTATCCTCCTCCCCAAGTAAACACCTCTGACCAAGACATATTTCCAACCTCCAACTCCTTCAGATGCAGAAGAGCTGCCATCAGGAGGCAGGGGCTGCATCACCTGGCAGAGCTGGCACTTTTGGAGAGACTACACCTTTCTTCTGTCCCTTAGGAAAACTATTTCTCAGCTGAACCCTCCTGGAGTCACGGTGACTCCCCGGTGCCTGCATTTCAACATGAGAAATCTCACGTGCCTAATTTCTTATTCCTTGGGGCAGCTTATTCCCTAGAACTTGAAAACTATCCAACAATTGCTGTTTCCATGCTGGCAAAATGATAAATTCCCTTCACCTCTTGGTTCTGATTGCCGTTGACCTGCAATACCTGCGAGTCAGCTTGGAGGAGAAGCTCCCTAGCCTGAGTGGCTTCCCTTCCAACACCAAAGCACTGCCTTCTAGACAGCCCTTTTATTTTCACTTTAAATTTGATTCAAGTTGTGGATGTGACAGTCTAAAATGTGATCCACAAAGCACAGGGATCGTGCTATCTTACTGGGGTTTGTGTTCCCACACGGTCCTGGTGTAGTGGTTTACAGAAGAAGTGAGGAAAAAGATGCACAGAAGAAATAACTGGGATCTTTTCAAAGATACATGTGCATTATCTACTCCCATTCTACCACACCTTGGCTCAAGGTGTGTGCTTGTGTATTTATTTTAGAAAAAAAAAACTCTCTTTACTTCATCAAACAGTGCCTCCCTGGCTTCATCACTACCGTGTTCAGAAGAGTGACTGGTTTAATGGTCAAGTACATATGACTGTGCAAGCAGTCCCTCTCAACTTCTTCCTGATCGTTGGAGACATCTATGCAGCATCTACAAAATTTAGATTCCCGGTTTTATCCGTCTGTTAAGTCCAAATCTTTTAAAGTTATACCAGGAGTCTGTAATTAGAAAGACAGATTTTTAGGTGATTGTGGAATCAGCCAGGGCTGAGAAACATTGACAGTGATTAAGAGTCTGGATTTTGATCCCAAAAAGGGAATAAATTTTTGTAAATATCACTCCTAACCTAGCACATAATTTTTCCGGGGTGTTCCTAAGTCATCATTAAAATCTTCTACTGTTGAGACCTGAGGATCAATGGAACAAACTAGAAGATGCAGCCACAACCACAAACACACTCAGCCGCCTTTGACATGTTCACTGCAGGAAAGATGGTCTCTTTAATAAATGGTGCTGGAAAAACTTGCTCTCCATATGCCCAAGACTAAAACTAGACCCATGTTTAATACCATGCACCAAACTAAAGTCAAAATGGATTAAAGATCTAAATATTAAAACAGAGGAAGGAGCCCGGCCTTGGGTGCCACCTGGGCAGTGTTTGAGTGGAACTCTTCTCCAGTAAGGCCTGCGCCTGTACTCTGCTCCATGCCTTCAGGTTAGGAAGGAGCTCGGACTAGGAGGGCCTGTCCTATTGGTGGTTGAGGCCTGCAGCAAGGAAACAGCCTCAGGCTCTGTGGTCCTCGGGGTTAGGAAGAGAGGCCTTCTCTCCCCTGACCAGCTACCTGAGGATCCCAAAGCAGCAGCCCCTGCCTAGCCACCATCAGCTTCAAGGTTGAGACCTGCACTCTTCCTGTCCACAGCCTGGAGACTCTGGTACCAAAGCCCGGCATTCCCCCACCATTGCAGGTATGGTCTGAGCTGTGCACCCCAACAATTACCTGTGGTTCCTGGGCCCAGTGGCCCATGATCTGCTACCACCTTAGGATTAGTTTGATATCCAGGTAAATTAGGGTCCCTAGAGTCCTTCATGAGCTGCCTGGGCAGTTTTTAGCTCAACACTCTTCATCTGACATTGAAAAAGGCAAGACATAGGAGTAACATGCAGTCTCAGAACACAACTCCACCCAGAACAGATAAGGAAACAATGACATAGGAGAACTAAGAAGCCACATACCTAAAATTTCTGAAATGATCACATCTGAAGTAAAGAAACACCTCCATCAGAAGAGATTAAATCAGAAATAATCTCTCAGACAAAAATTAAATGAAAATAATAATGTAAGAAATGCTCTGCACATACTGAGAAGAAACAGATAAAAGAGCAGAAGATCAAAGGCAACAAATGGAAATGTTACATAAGCAATTTAGCAATGAATTAGAATGCATAAAACAGATTGAAAGAGATTTCCAGGAAATGAAAACTGCCCCTGAAAGCTTGCAAAACCTCTTGAATGAAGCTGAAGATAGAATTTCAGATCTTGAAGACAGCATGGCAGCTAGTGATCATGAAAGGAAGGATCTCTCAAAGTCATCAAGGATCCAGGAATAATCAATTCAACAGCTGCAAGATGAAACAAAGAGAAATAATGTCCAAGTAATAGGAATCAGTGAAATAGCAGGAGGCAACACAAATGACATAAAAAGAATATTTACGAAATAATAGCAGAAAATTTCCCAAGCACTGTAAAAGATACTGGTGTTCAGTAAAAGAGGCATAGAGCACTCCAACAAGCCACAACCCAAATAAAACCACCCCCAGACATGTAACAGTCAAGAACCCAGATATCTAGCAAAAGAACACAATATTAAAAGCTGCTAGAGAAAAGAAACAGATCACCTATCAAGGAAAGCCCATCAGAATCACAGCAAACTTCTTAACGGAAACCATGAAATCAAGAAGAGCTTGGAGCGAGGTATTGCAGATTCTGAGACAAAACAGCTTCCAACCCAGACTGATGTATCCTGCAAAACTATCCTTCAAATTCAGTGGAGAAATAAAATATTTCCACAACAAAGAACAACTGAAGAACTTCATGAGTGCCAAACCAACATTACAAAAAGTACTAAATGATATTCTAGACAGAGAAAAAGGAGACCACAATCTCAGGAACAACAATAAAAAGGAACGCTTAAGCAGAACAAGCAAATAAACAGCAAAAGTAGGAAAGCAACATCAAGTAAACAGCATGACAAGAATAAGCCAACATATAATAGTTATGACCACTAATGTAAATGGCCTCAATTCACTAGTCAAAAGAAATAGACTGGCAGAGTGGATTAAGAAACAAAACCCCACAATTTGCTATATACAAGAAACACATTTTACTCAAAAGGAAATCCACAAACTGAAAGTCAAAGGATGGAAAACAAATCTCCATGCAACAGGTCCCAGAAAAAAGCAGGGGGAGCTATTATGTTTGCAGACAATGTAAACTTCAAACCAAAAATAAGCAGAAGAGACAAACAAGGCCACTACATACTAGTTAGGGGAAAGCTGCAAGAGGAAGAGATACCAATTCTAAACATGTAAGCACCAAAAACTAGAACATCAAACTATATAAGTCATATCTTAATGGACATAAAAAAAACAAATAATCAATAACACTATTGTAATAGGGGACCCAAAGACCCCTTTGACACAAAGAGACAGGTCAACTGGACTAAAACTCAGCTAAGATATAACAGACCTGAACCAAATGTGCGAACAAATGGACTTAGTAGATGTATACAGAGTGTTCCACCCCATAACATCAGAATAACATTTTTCTCAACTGCACATGAGACTTTCTCTGAAACAGATCACATTCTAGCCCATAAAGCATACCTACCTAAATGCAAAAGAATTGAAATGATCTCATGCATGATATCTGACCACAGTGCAATGAAATTGGAAATTAATAACAAAGAGAACTCCAAACACTCCATAAACACTTGAAAATTAGACAACAACCTCCTGAATAACCAATGTGTTGCAGAAGAAATTAAAGAAATTTAAAATATCTGCAAACAAACAAAAAGGCAAATACAACTTACAGGAATCTGTGGAATGCAATGAAAGCAGTCCTCAGAGGGAAATTTATGGTGATAAACTCACACATAAAGAAAACAAAAAGAGAGCAAATAAATAGCCTAATGCTGCAACTCAAACATTTAGAAAAAGAAGAACAAGTCAAGCCAAAAGTCCAAAGAAGGGAGGAGATTATAAAGCTCAGGGCACAAATTAATGCAATTGAGATGAAGAAAACTCTACAAAAAATGAGTGAATCCAAGAGTTGGTTCTTTGAAAGAATAAATAAAATAGATAAACCCCTAGCCAGCCCTATCAAAAAAGAAAAGAAAGACCTGAAATTCATGCAGTAAGGAATGAAAACGATGAAATCACTACAGATCCTACAGAAATTCAAAAGATCATTAATGCATACATTGAAAATCTTTACTGCAATAGGATAGAAAACTCAGAAGAAATGAACAGGTTCCTAGAAATGTACAAATTACCAAAATTGAACCAGGAAGATATAAAAATCCTGAACAACCCAATATCAATTAATGAGATTGAAAATGTCATTAAAACCTTACTGACAAAGAAAAGCCCAGGCCCTGATGGATTCACAGAAGAATTTTATAAAACATTCAGTGAAGATTTAATTCCAACACTCCTCAAACTCTTTAATTGAATTGAAAAGGAAGCAATTCTGCCTAACTCATTTCTGGAGGGAAGTATTATACTGATACCAAAACCTGAGAAAGACCCAACCAAGAAAGAGAACTATAGGCCAATCTCTCTAATGAACATAGATGCAAAGATACTCAACAAAATACTGGCAAATAGATTACAGCGAATCATAAGGAAAATTATACACCACGGCCAGGTAGGATTCATTCCAGGAATGCAGGGATGGTTCAATATTTGCAAATCAATAAATGTAATACATCATATTAATACAGTCAAAGACAAAAACCACATGATCATCTCAATAGATGCAGAAAAGGCTTTCGATAAAGTCCAACATGCATTGACATTAAAAATCCTAGAAAAAATAGGAAATGATGGCCTTTACCTCAATCTGATCAAAGCCACCTATGACAAACCAACAGCCAACATCATACTAAATGAACAAGAACTGAAAGCTTTCACTTTAAAGTCAGGAACAAGACAAAGATGTCCACTGTTCCCACTACTGTTAAACATAGTTCTGCAAGCATTAGCCAGAGCAGTTAGACAAGAGACAAAAATAAAAGGAATAAGAATAGGAAAGGAAGAAGTAAAACTAGAACTATTTGCAGATGGCATGATACTTTACATGGAAGACCCCAAAAACCCCACAAGAAGACTCCTTCAATTAATTGACAAATTCAGTAGTGTAGCTAAATACAAAGTTAACACCCCAAAATCAATAGCATTCATGTACACAAACAACAACAGACTCAGAGAGAAATTAAGAAAACCATACCTTTTATAATAGCATGCAAGAAACTGAAATACTTAGGAATCAATCTAACAAAAGAAATAAAAGATCTATTCAATGAAAACTGTAGTACTCTGAAAAAAGAGATTAAAGAGGATTTCAATAAATGGAAAAACATTCCCTGCTCATAGATAGGAAGAATCAACATTGTGAAAATGGCCATACTACCAAAATTGTTGTACAGATTCAATGCAATTCCCATTAAACTAACATTAGCATACCTCACAGATCTAGAGAAAACATTCCTTAAATTCATCTGGAAACAGAAGAGACCCTGAATAGCAAAATCAACCCTGGGCAACACGGACATGTTTGGTGGAATCACAATCCCTTACCTGAAATTATACTACAAAGCCACTGTGAAAAAATCAACTTTGTACTGGCGAAAAAAAGGCCTGAGGATCAATCGAACGGACTGGAAGATGCAGCCACAGCCACCAACACACTCAGCCACCTAATATTTGACAAAGGGGCCAATCAAGCTCACTGGAAGAAAGATAGCCTCTTTAATAAATGGTGCTGGAAAAATTCGCTTGCCTCTTGCCCAAGACTGAAAGTAGTCCCAAGTCTATCACCATGCACCAAACTCAAGTCAAAATGGATCACAGATCTCAATATTCAAACAGAAACACTAAATCTATTGGAAGAGAAAGTAGGTAAAAATCTTGAAGACATAGGAGTAGGCAGAGAGTTCATTAACAAAAATCAAACTACAAGGGAAACATTTCAAAGAATCAATAACTGGGACCTCATCTTACTGAAAAGTTTTAGCACATCTAAAGAAATCACCAGCAGAGTAAAAAGAAAACCCACAAGTTGGGAAAAAAATCCTAGCTGACTGTCCCTCAGACAAAGGTCTTCTATCTAGAACATACAAAGAATTAAAAAACATGAACCCCTTCAAATTCAAAGACCAAATCCAGAAATGAGCATCTGAGATGAATACACACTTCTCAGATATAGAAATACAAATGGCAAACAAATATATGAGAAAATGTTCTCCATCTTAAGCATTTTAGAAATGCAAATAAAAACAACACTGAGATTTCATCTCACCCCATTAAGATTGGCCAACATTAAGAAATTAAGCAATAACGAATGCTGGTGAGGCTCTGGAGAAATAGCCAATCTTCTGTACTGCTGGTGGGAATGCAGACTGATGAAACCACTGTAGAGATCGGTTTCGAGATTCCTCAGCAAGCTAGGTCTAGAGGTCCCATACAACTCAGCTATTCCCCTTCTGGGTATTTTCCCAGACGATCTGAAAACAGCATATCATCATGATATATGTTCACCCATGTTTATAACAGTGCAATTTATAATAGCTAAATCACAGAAGCAACCCAAATGTCCATCCACTGAAGAGTGGATAAAAAAGTGGCATTTTTATACAATGGAATATTACTCAGCTATACAGAAAGACAAACTTGGGGCTTTTATAGGCAATTGATCACAATTAGAGACCATACTCATAAGTGAAATAAATCAGATGTGCATGTGCATGCAATGTATTGTATCACTAGAGTAAGAACTTGAAAGTGGGAATATAAATTAGGAGATATGAAAGGAAACTGCTCAAAAGCAAAGAGCAACTGGGTGAGGGGAAGGAGAAAAAGAAGAAAGGGATAACTATGTATGTACGTATGTATAAGCAGGATAGCTAACATAGTTGCACTATTGACTTGTGTCACTTTATTGTAAGGAACAGTTAATGATTAGTTGTTTGATCAATCTTGCATGTCTATATGTGTTTTCCTGACTATACACTTTGAAGTTTTCAATATGTAATACAACAACTATTGTTAATTCCCTGTCACCTTGTCTGTAATTCAGTTTTGATTGTACTATACTTGTGCTACTTTGTGTCTGTTAATGTTTTCATTGTTACTTTTAAAATTAAAAAATAAATATTCAAACAAATACTAAATTTAGTGGAAGGAAAAGTAGGTAGAAATCTTGAAGACATAGGGGTAGGCAAAGAGTTTTTGAATGGAAACCAAACTGCACAGGAAATACTTCCAAGAATCAACAACTGGGATTTCATCTTATTGAAAAGTTTTGGATATCAAAAGAAATCACCAACAGAGTAAAAGGAAAACCCATGAATTGGGAAAAAATTTTAGCCAACTGGCACTCAGGCAAAGGACTTCTATCTAGAACATATAAAGAATTTTTAAAAATGAAGCCTCTAAAATTCAAAGACTCAATCCAAAAATGGACATGTGAGATGAATATATACTTTTTGGATAAAGAAATACAAATGGAAAATAAATACGTGAAAAAAATGTTCAACATCACTAGTCATTCAAGAAATGCAAATTAAAATAATACTGAGATTCCATCTCACCCCAGAAAGAAAGGTTATCATCAAGAAATCAGCCAATAACAATTGCTGGAGATGTTGTAAGGAAAACGGAACACTTCTCCACTGCTGGTGGAAGTGTGGACTGGTGAAACTGCTGTGGAAATTAGTCTAGAAATTCTTCAGTAAACTACAATTAGAGGTCCCATTCAACCCAGCTATTCCCCTTATGGGTGTTTTCCCAGAAGAAATGGAAACATCATGCCACAGCGGTATAGGTGCACCCATATAAAAATTTGTAATAGCTAAATCTTGCAAACAACCCACATACCCATCAACTGAGAAATGGATAAAAAGATGTGGTATTTTTATACAATGGAATATTACTCAGATATAAAAAAGATAAACTAGAGGCTTTTTATAGGTAAATGGATGAAACTAGAGATGATGCTCGTAAGTGAAATAAATCAGGCCCTCATGTGTAAACATCATATTTCCTCCTTAGTGTAAGAACCTGAAAGAGTAAATAAAATATGAAAGGTATAATAGGTATTGTGAAAGGTAAAGAAACTGCCCCAAAGGAAAGAACAACTACATTGAGGGAAAAGAAAAAAGAAAGAAGAGGAAAAATATACAAACAGCTAAGGTAATTACACTACTAAATTCTTTTGGGTTATTGAAAAGAATAGTGAATGTGTAATTGTTTGATCAATCGTACATGCCTATATCTGGTTATCTGAGTAACCACCACGAAGATGATAATAATATGCAATACAACAACCATTGTTGATTTCCTCTCACTTTGTTCTGAAATTCTGTATTTTTATGTTTTTTTATGTCTTTGTTTTTATTTTGTTTTTGTTCTTTTCTCTTTAAAATAATAAAAAAATCATCTACTGTTCAACATTTGTATGTAAGGAATGTAGTAGGTGTATGTATTTTATTCAATTATTTCCTCAATTTTTCTGATAATCAACTAAGATACAAAGTTCAGAGTGATTAATTCTGTCTGGAGCAGTCCAGACTGAGATGAGATCTGATTCCAAAGCTCCTATATATTTCACAGCACAACCACTCTACCCCATGGGAGTTGAATGCGTGGATTGTCAGTGTTGTCTGAGCTCCTAAAAACCAGAATCCGTTTTGTACCCCTGGTCTCAAATGAGTAATACTGCTTCTCTCAGATGCCTAAAATCAATGCCCACTTAATCATGTAAAGGGAGATTAAACAGCCCCTATTCTGGGTAAATGCCACTATGAGAGTGTTTAGGTGGCCAAGATAGGTAACTTCCAGGTGGTGGGTTTTATTACCCATTTATGTTGGTGGCACACAGGGAACCTTAGACCAGACAGAGCCGGAAATGTCAGGAGGGGCTGGGGAAATGAGAAAGTGTAAGACTGTGAAGGGAAAGGTGCGCAGAAGGATTCTAGCATGGACCTCACCAGTGTTTTCCATCCCTAGACAGTGTCTCACAAAATACATTCTTAATGCCCATGAGTAGCATTTTATGGTTCACCACAGGCCCCGCACACTCCTTTATAGGTGAAAATGGGCACTTGAATTTGAGATTTCTATAACAGACATAGGCTATGTCTGCATACACACCAGTATGTTCCTTATCTACAACAGGTGCTCAATAATGGCAAGTTTTACTGATGACTCATGAGCACCCCTGAGATGCGAGGTACTAGGTTAGGTGTGACCTCTATAGAAATGTACCCCAGAATCCAGACTAATCACCAAGTCAGTGGTTCTCAGCCCTGGGTGATCCCACAGTAGCCTAAAAGCTATTTTTCTAATTACAGACTTGTGATATTTCTTTAAAAGATTCTGATTTAGCAGACTGCGGCAGGACTAGGGAGTCTGTTTTTGTTGGCATCCAGATAGGTCAGTGAAGGGGCAAAGGAGAGAAGAAAACCCAAAGTCCTAGAACCGGTGAAGCTACTCTAGAGAGGATGAAGGGCATGGTTGGGTGTGGTGAGGTCTAGGCTCATCAGTCTTGCTGGGGAGAGAAGGCTGTCAAAGCCAATGAAGGTTGCAGACAGCTCATGAGAACTTCCAATCCCAGCAAATCAGCAATACCCTCTGAATACCCTAATCAGTCCATACTTCAGAATTAATGTTAAGTATGAGACTCTCATTAGAGTCAGAGAATCTCCTGGTTTTGGGATACAAGGATCTGGGGAAGGTGTAGAACCACCATTTTAATGTATTTCTGCCCTGAGCAGGTGCAGGGACACACACACACACACACACACACACACACACACACAAACACTGGATTCCTGCCTGTACACACAAATATGACCTCCCTCAGCCCTTCTTTCAGGACATGCCCTTATTTACTCACTTTAAAAGCTCTAGGGGACCTGGGTATAGCGTGAGCTTCAGATGTTCACCAGAGCCCAAGACTAGAGCCAGGTGATGTTTTCTATGCCTACTGGCTTGGTCCAGGCATCTAGGAAGAAGATGGATGAGAGTCCAAGGGTAAAGGACACACCTTAAGGAAGTCAGCTGCCTATTCAGAGACACAGAGAGGTGGTGAGTCCTTCTAACAAAGGATGTTCCTTTTTCAGTTCATTCCTGGTGTCATCATCGATCCAGAAACTGACTCTTAATGCCTCATTGATGCAAAAGTACATCTTCAGTGGGTAAATGGTGCCCAACGACATGATAAGACCTTCACAGCAAAGGTTTTGCCTTATATTACTTTACTCATTAAAATGCTTTCAGCTCTTCTTCATTAAAAAATAGTGATCATTGTTGCTTGTAGCAGGAACACAGCACAGAGTGTCCTGGATTTTTGAAAAGCAGGCTTGTGGACTGGACAAGATAAGGAGGGAGAAAGAGATTGATGCCCAGGGATGTCCTGGTTTACTCAGCATAGCCAAAGTTGTGTGGCTGTGGAGGGAACGCTGTCATCACTCAAAACCAATTTTCCCAGAGGAAACTTCACCTTCACTAACCTGCTTCCGCCTTCCGCTCTCCACCTGGCTCTTTCTCTCCTCTGCCTTCTAGGGCACACTTTCCCCTCCTTTCTCCTAGCTTCCTATAGACTCTTCCTCCCCATCCTACACTCCCTGTCTTGCTTTGGTGCCCACTGTCAATCCCCTGACACTTGCATATGAGCCGTGCCTGAATGCCTTAGAATACTTTCACATATATCATCTCATTTTCTCTGCAAAACAACCTTGCTCTTTAACCATAAAGGAACACCCATAGGATTGTGTGTCCCAAACTGCAATGTAAAAACTGTGTTTTGGTCACTTTATTTAAACACTTTATTTTGTTCATTTTCCTAGATACTCAGTCTACCTGCCTCACTGATGTTTATTTTAGCTCCTGCACTTCTTACCAGCAAAGCCTAGTGTACAACGTGCTCCAAGCAGCGAGCATGAAGAATGTGGGCAACTCATGATCATGTCTCTCACCAAGGAGTGGAGTTTTGCATCCTAGGGCCGTGCCCTCTGAGGTATCCAACGAAGAATTAGCTGCTTTAGGAAGTGGTGAGACTTTCAGCATTTGAGGCTTTCACACAGCAACAAGATGGCATTGCTCAGTGTTGCAAAGGGGATGGATGGATAGGATAAGATGTTAAATTAAAGTGCCCAACATTTCTTGTCTAATTCCCTGGCACTGACCATGTGAAAGAGTTTGCTACCAGGCCTCAGTGAGGCTGCATGTTACAGCAAAGATTCTGTGGAGTGTGTTTTAGGTGGTGCCTTTTGTGTTTAAATTCTGTAGCTGCACCCCCCATAGAAGAAAGAAAAGTAATTTTGGGCAAAGTTCCTAGGCTTTCATTCAAGTTTTCCTCCCAGTTACGCTATGTAATACCAGCCAGATCCTAGGGCAGATTCCCAACCTATGACTTCTGCAGACGAAGTCCTTCCAAATAGAGCTGATGTCTCAGCCAGACGCTATGGAGTCAGCAATGGCAAAGCAGGAGTGGCAACTTCCCCCTCATGCCCCTGGGCAGATTAATGTTCCCTCTTTTGCCTTTTGCTTAAAATCTCCAGTGGCACTTTTAAAATCTAATCCTCACCACCCTCCTGGGTGCTTTCCACGGGCATCATCTGGTCTCAGAGAACACAAGCCACTTTAATGTTATTCTAAGGAAGTATTTCCCAGAGTGTGATTAGAGGAACACTTGCCTTAATAGGTGCTTCTTGTAAAGAGGTCCTTGTGCTCAAATCTTGCCATGTGTGTTCTTCCCTTTTGGAAAATCACAACGCATATCAGCATAGTAAACCTTTCAAGAAATTCAGCACAAAGAAACCAGTTTCATTTTGCTAATCCCAAGTTTCTCGAATTTATTGATCATACACATCTTTCTCTAGAACATTAATCTGTATTTTAGAGGCATAAAGAGCTAGCCTATGGCAAATGAGCTGCTCTCTGAAATATTTACAAAGGGCAACGTGCATAGAGCAAAAAGATTATGATATCATTCGTCATCAGATTTGCCTTCTGGATTCTGTACTGTTTGGATTGACCATGCTGTGGGCCCAACTGCACCTCCAGCATGTTGGTCCTAGTAATGGAGAGTCTGCAGTGTTCTCAGAGTCTCACCGCAGCAGCACATCCCAGATTCAGTCCTCTGCAATCATCAGTCTTTGATGAGTGTTACTGACTTAATGCCAAATCACTAACAGCGACATCCAGAGCAAGATGACCTTCACCTTCAGAGCCATGCTCAGGCCACATGTGCAGGTTCCTCCAGCAGTGAGTGTATTTCATCCTCCAGCTCCAGGGCATTTGTCCTGCAGCACCTGGAGGAGCATGATAACTCTTGCACCGGATGCTCCTGGTAATTCACTTGGCAGGAGCCAAGGGCTCAGAGGCTCTCTTCACAAATCTCTAAATCAACTGGCCATGCAGATGCGGGCACCACGGCAGCTGTTTCTGAGGCAAAGGCCATTCATCTTCTGCCTTTTATTCTCTTGTTCCTGGGCAACCTGAAGGAAAGAAAGTCTCTGGCACCAAGAATCATGTGCCTGGGTGCTCAGTAAGGTTCACATGAGACTGTGGGAGGTGCTAGAGGCTTTTAGAAAGCTTCCATGTAAAGGAGCAGTTTCTTCAATAAAAAGTGCTTAGAGCTGGGAAGGTTCTGTTTTTTTAAAAGTTCCGAGAATGTGGAGTCCCTGATCTGTTGTCATTACTCAACACAAATCAGGTATTTATTGTGCTAAATCCTGTGGTAAGAACAAAGAGAGATTCAGGGGAAAAAAGGTGGAAGATACTCTATCTGACCACCCTCAGTCAGAAATCTTCAAATCATTCCTGAATGGAGATAAAACACTTACTCCCTGTTGGCAAATCCTGTTGGATCTCTTTCCCAAATAGCCGAAACCTAACCCTTCATAACTTCCACGCCTGCGCCCTTCTCTAAGTCACTGGGCTTTCTCACTGATCTTGCAACAACAGTCTCCTGGCCTGTCTCTTTGCCCACCTGTGCCCACTTTGAGCCCAGCCTCGACCTAAAATTCCAAGTCAGAAAGTCTCATGCTGCTGCCTGCTTTCAGGGGCATCCCTCCTTTGGTAGGAAATCGGCCTGCAGCCTCTGCCACTTGTGTGGCTGTGCGTGACCTGCCTCTTCACACCACCTCTTTGATCTCATTCTCTTCCATGCTGTTCTCTCCCTCTGCTCCAACTATATGCTTCCAAAAATGTCAGGCATGGCCTCCATCAGTACTCGGTATTTACTGTCCCTGCAACCTGAAATGTCCTTTTTCTCAAGCTAGCAGCATGGTTCCACCCCTCTTACCTTTGTTAGGTCTCTGTTTTAAGTGTCTTTCGCTCTTACCCTCCTTACCTGCAGCCCTCGTTCCCACCCACCACGGCCTTATCACTACCTGCCACAGTCTATGGCTTACATTTATGCCTCTCCCACCTGCTACTTGTGTCTCAGCTTCTTAAAGACAGGGATTTCTGTCTGTTGATTTAGTGTTCATGGAACAGGGCTAAACCAGAAAAAAAGCATTCAACAACTATTCACTGAATGAAGAAACCAAATAATAGTGACATCGCTAGATATATACTAATATACCACCTATAAGCTAGGTGCTGTATGTATTGTTTCATTTTATCTTACAAGTTCATAAAACACAGCCTTATAATTGCCCTCTCCATGAAACACAAGAAAACAAGCAGAGAGAGGTTAAGTAATTGAGTCCAACCAGCCACAGTCACAATCATTCTAAGAACTTCTAGCTACCCACTTCCTAAATCCGTGTTCCTAACCGCTCTACTTTTTCTTCCCCTTTGGTTCGTACAAGTAAACAGGGTTAGTAGGACTCACTCGGGAAAGAGATGAATCTCACTGAAGGGGATCTGGGGAAGATTCATCCCGCAGTTAGAGTTTGATGGGGACTGTGGCATGGGCGTAGGTTTCTGTTGAGTAGTAAAAAGAGAATGGTACTGCAAGCAATAGCAGAGGGGTGGGAGGCAATGAAGAGCAACTAAAAATTTGTCCAGCAGGAGTGATGTGGGCAGGTGACCTTCTCATCCCCAAAGTCCTGGTGACTGTAACACCAACTTCCTCTGGGACATTGGGTCACCCTAAGTGAAACTGATGGGCTTTAATGGAAGGGAATGTTGGTGCATGCTGTGGAGAAAAGCCGAGAGTAAAAACAGGAAGGAATTTTGAGGCTGCAGGACTGAATTGAACTCACTGGAAAACATCAGGCAGGACCAGGAAAAGAATTCACACCTGAATTTGGGAAGCTCTTCGTCATTGGGCATGCCAGGGCACCTGCGGAAGAAGGAGACCAGTCCGATCTGGACTCCTCCATCAGTACCAGGCTCTGTGAAGTGGCTGGTGTCTCTTGGAACTGGCACTCTCCTTGCTGTGGTCTGCAACATTTATTGCATCTGATGCCACCATCAGCTTCTCAGAGTGGGTAGAGGTCAGTCATCTTCCAGGCCTTTTTATCCACAACCACTAAGGAGCCCAGGGAAAGGTCTGTCCTGGCTCCTGTCACAGTTCCCCAGCACCCCAAAGTCTTCTTTCCTGAGGCTAGGACAGGGACTGCTTTTCTCTAGAGGGCCGGGGCTTGTGATCAGAGTCCTCTCAGAGTCCAGGCACGTTGGTGACCTCTATTTTAACATTTTCATCACCATTTGGGAGCTTTGCACTTAATAATTCAAGGGGAAATCCTGATATTTTTCTTTTCATAATTTTTCTCTTATGTTTACTAATGCATATTGGTCATACAGATGGGTGGGTTTAAATCTGGCAGATTTGTTCATGCATATAACATACTTTAATCACCGCCCATCGCTCCCTTGCCCCACTCTCTCCCCCTTGCTTCATATTTTTTTTGGGGGGGTTCAATGTGTATTATGTATTCTGATCATATTCATGTCCACTATTACCACACAGCTCTTAGTAAAGGGGATTATGAATGTTGTATCCATGCGTATTCAGATATCTAAGGATAACTGCAAGCCGAAGAGTGACACCTATGGTTATTCATATAAACTGATGTTGGATAGAAAGAAAACAGTCCGAATAAAGCATGTGATCATTTCTTCCTCACTGTGATGTTATTAATATCAAGTACAAACCACGCTACCGTCAGAGGTCCTCAGAACTTCATGAACTAAACAGTGAAGACACTCATGCCCCATACAATTTGTGCTTCAACTGTGATAAAAATGGTCCAGCTCCACAGAGGGCCCCCCCCCCACACATACCCTTGTTTCTTCTTTTCAGCCCATACAACACACAAAGGAATTTTGTCTTGAAAATACAAGTTCCACAGAAATAACTGACTTCGGTGCTTGAGAAATGGTTTGGCTCCTGGTTCCCTCAGGGATAAAGTCAGGATCCCAGCACAGGTCGGAAAGCCAGAGCCTCGCCTTTCTGGGCTCCAGCTCCAGCTTGGGGCTAAGGAAGCGGGAGAGGAGACCGGCAGTCAGAGTTCATCACCATAGTAGCCGTGAGGAAGCCATAGTGACCACAGCAGCCGTGAGGAAGAAATGATCACATACTTTATTCTGACTGCTTTTTTTTCTATCCAAGGAAATGGCTGGAGATCAGCCAGACTCATCTCCTGTCCCAGAAGGCTTCTGAGGTGAGGAAGAGAGATGGAGAACAAGGGGCTCTGGCATTATGGAAGTCTGCGTGGGCAGTGTGTGAGGGTAGGGCCCAGAACTCTCCCCTCTTTTCCGCTTCTCTCCATTTCCTCCCTCACGTCATCATCACTGACCGGGATCAGAGAAAGCAGGATTTGCGTCTGGATACATCAGTGCTCCTTGTGTGAACAGGAGAATTAACTTCGTTTTTTTTTTTTTTTTGGCGGTACTGGGGATCGAACTCAGGACCTTGTGCTTATTCCACTGAGCTATATCCCCAGCCCAGGAGAATTAACTTCTAAAGTGAAGTTTATTCATCTATAAAACAAGGAAACTTCTTTCCTGAAAAATGGTAAGTTGCTATGGCGTTATCATAAAAACTTAGCTCAGTACCTTGTATGTAATGAGGTCAATATTAGAAGGTGGAATCACAATGTTTTCATCTTTCTTTTTCATTTTCTTGCTCCTTTGCTCCTTTCTTGATCACTCATTTCACATCTCAATCTTGACTCTCTGTCCCAAGTGGGTAAGCTGATATCCGCCCTTATCTGTCATTGGCTGATTTGTGAGAAGGGCTGCCTCACACAACCAACTTTGGCAACTTAACTGGACTTGAAATCTAAAACCATCTCTTATTCATGTGTAGCTTCAGCATTACTTTGAACCTGACCAGTAAACATTTTTTTCTTTTTTAAAGATAGATGTTTAGAGAGCTCAAAAGCCCTCTTGGGCAACAAATGGCTTTTTGGAAGGAATCCTATGACAACTTAAGTGTAAATGAACCAGAAACATAGAGATTAAATTCCCCCTGAAACAGTCCTCATTGTGGAAATTAAGGAAAAAGCAATTGCAGAATGTCTGTAGTTTTTGCAGACCTGCACACAGCTGGCTTTTCCAAAGGAAACCTGCTGAGCTCCAGGGACCCCACAGCTGCTGGTGACACCGGTGACGTATTCTCCAGGTGGCTCTGTGGAGGTGAGTTGAGGGAGGAGGCAACATTCACACCAAGTGCTCTTCCCACAACATTCCTCTCTGGGGGTTTCATTCCAGCACCTTTCACCACTGTTAAATTCACTTAAGAGAAAAGCAACACTGGATAAATGACAAAGAAAGAGACATTAAGGGCTGAGCGTCAGCGGTGACTGATAGGAAGGCCCTGCAACATCACTCAATAGCCAACCCAGACAGGAACCCCTAACCTGAAAGTAAATTGGAAAGACTCAATCTGGGTCTCAGCCTCTGGTCTGTCCACCCGCATGTCTCGCTTACTTTTCTCTCATTGTTGAAACAAAATATCTGATACCCAGAATCAAGGAAGGAAAGGTATTTTTAGCTCACAGTTTGTGGAGGTTTCAGACCATACTCAGCTGGCTCCAAGGCAGAGTGGCACATGGCAGAGGGCAACAGTTCATGGTGGTGGAAAATAGCAAAAGCAACAAGAGCGTGAGGGGAGGAGTGGTGGCAAGCAGCCTCTTTCCCCTGCTTATATTGTATGCAACCTACCCACCCTGGGGTGGGTATATCACTCCAACCCCAAATCCCAGTATTGGACTGTGGATCAATCAAAAATGCTAGAAGCCTGCCCCATGACTGCATGATGCTTTGGGAGATCATACAGACACAAACCATAACGCCACACCATGCCTGCACCCAGCCTGAAGCGGTGCCTGCAATGTTCTCTGGCCAGAGAGAAGACTGGTTATTGCCTAGGACAAGCGAGGCTGCCCTCTGCCTGCTTCAAGGCGGACACCTGTGAGGTATAAATCACAGACTGTGGACTAGGAATTCACTGAGTGTGTGGTCAGGAGAGACAGTGTGAAGACTGGGCTCAGCAAACCATGGAAAATGAACGCATCACCTCTGGTGACTCTTTTATTCAGCTGAGTTTCAGTCTGAGTATAAACTCACACTGGCTCTTTGCTTTTCTCAGGATGGTGCACAAAGATACCCAATAGGGCTTTTTGCTGAGATCCACTTGCCACACAGCTTGGTCATACAGGAATCCTGCAGCACTGAACATTACTGGCTAAATAGATTTTGAATAGTCATGAGGTTACTTCTCTTATAGGAAAAACTTAAAAACTACAAAAATAAGTAAAAACTAACAAAGAAAAACAACAGTCACACACTGAGACCACAATTAAACCATATTGCTGCTTTTTAAAATTACAAAGTCTCTGTCCATCATGCAGGGATTTCTTTCCCAATTCTACCATGTTTTAGCTGTGTGAACTTGGGAGTGTTACTTAAACTCTTGGTAATTTTGTTTATTCACCTTTCAAATAAATGGAAGGATGGAACATACCTCACAAAGTTTCTATTAACATCCAGGAAACTGAAGATGTGAAGCCAAACACACGATAAAAACTCACTTAATGATAGCTATTGTCCTGCATCGTACTGTGGTTACAACTCAGTTCTATTTAACTAGTGCTTTTCTGTCTGGGGAGATTTTGAGCCCAGGGAACATGTGGCAATGTTTGGAGACATTTTTGTGGTTGCACTTAGCTCAGGGGAACAGTACTTGTACTTGGTGAGTAGAGGCCAGGAATGCTGTTAAAGATCCTGAAATGCACAGGAGAGTCTTTAATAACAAATAATTAAAAACACCAATAGGTGCCAAGGCCCAGAACTCACACATGAGATTCATGCCTGTCTTAGTTACTTTCGCATCTGTGGGACACAGTGCCTGACACTCACAAATGAATGGAAGACAGATTTATTCTGGCTTTCAGTTTTGAGAGGATTCATTCCAGAGTTTGCTAGCTCCAAGGCAGGACCAGCAAGGTGGAAGAGTCTGGTGCAGGACAGATGTTTGCATCATGACAGCCAGGAAGCAGAGAGGAAAGGAAAGGAAAGGCTGAGGAGGAAGATATACCCCAGGTCACATCCCCAGCTTGCACCTTTCCCAAGCAGGGCCCTGCTCCAAGCAGCAGGTTCAGCTGTGGATTAATCCACTGAGGAGCACCTCCATGACCCAGTCATCTCTAAAAGCACCTCTGAACACACAAGGCTTTTGGACACTTTGCATCCAAACCTTAACAGTGTCCATACTGAGACAGACCCCACCCCATACTTGCTCACCTGGACTTCAGATCCTCTTCTGGGTCTGTCTGGCAGAGGTTCTTGAGTGTGTGCCTCATACATGCTTAGTAGCACCGCTCTCTTCTGTTCCAATTACCACTGGTGCTTCCCGCTGGGAGAAGCCCCTTCTGTGGACACAGTCACCTTGTACTGGTGCCAGCTGAATGGAGTTTTAGGCAGGAAAGGTTAGACTCCTTCCCCATCTCAGTTATAAAGGCCCTGAAAGGTCAGAATTGGTACCCAGAGGCTGGTGATCTTTTACCAACACAGTTCTCCAGCCTTTCTTCCTGATCTCTGTTTTGGTTGAGACTCAGAATGACATTTTCTCATTGGATCTTGAACTAGAGTCTATTTTTTTGAAATCATCCCCATTTTCTCTCCCCTCCATCTCTCTGAATATCTCCTTTCTTAAAATATTATTGTCTTCCTTGAGACAAAATCATACAGGTCTCATGCACATCCTCTCAGCCTTATCACCTCAGACAAATAGATTTTCAAGGGCAGCAAGCCAAATCTTATCCCTATCTCAGTAATGTTCAATCTACCACTCACACATGTGTAGATACATAATTTTTAATACAATATTGTGGCTTTGTCATCCACATAGAGGTCTAAATATTTCACCAAACAAAATATCATCAACATATTCTATTGATATTGTCTTCTGTATCACAATTGAATTGACTATATAGAATCCCACTTCACTGCTATGTATTTTGGGGTCCATTCCCCTTTTAATAGCAGTTGACATTTTTAATATCAAAATTATAAATGATGCCCTACTACACTGTAAAAGCAGCTTTACTCAGTCCTATAAGGATAAGTTTCTAGACTGTGATTTAAGCTTTTTGATACACACAAATGGTTCTTAACTGGCAATGGTATAGATACCCCCTCAAAACACCTATCAGAAGCTGAAAATATCTTAAGTAGAAAATTCCCTGCTCAGTACACTAACCTACCAAACATCATTGGTTAATAGCCTAGTACAGTATAAAGTGCTAGTTGTTTCCTCTTGTGATTCTGAAGTTGCTGGGGAGCTGTACCTTACTCCCAGTGCCCTTCTAGAGAGTACTGATCTATTCATCACTGGCCTGAGAAAAGATTAACATTCCAAATGTGATGTACAGTTTCTAACTGAATATGTATCACTTTTGCATATGGTAAAGGTGAAACATCATTAAGTTGAACTGTCATATACTGGGGGCTGTCTACCTTTTAGAAAAAAGTTGGGATGGTTCCTTTCATGTGTCATGATGGACACCCAGACAGCTGACTAAATGTAGTTTCTACTGTGTCTTTGAGTTTCTGAAATAAATTAGAGTTTGAACTGGTAAACTGAGAATGTCAGACAGCCCTCCCCAGTGTGAGAGGGCATCATCCAATCTGTGGAGGGCCTGAAAAGAATAAAAGGTTGAGGAAGGTTGAATCTATTCTCTGTCTGAAGGCTGGAGCTGAGACACACATCTTCTCCTGGGTCCTGTGGGATGTTTTGAGGCTCAAATTATGATATGGGAAGGCAACCTCTCAAGCAATATACTTCAAGAGCAAGAGTTACAGGGTAAGCAGCCCAGAGTTGGATCCCAGGGTTGGTACCCAAGAGAAGTGAGGAAGAGCCTCTCACTGTTCCACCAGAATTTATTGGATATGGAAATGTGGGTCTCAGGTTTGAAGAAGAGAGATACCAGTAAGGGGGTCCTTGGAAGGCTGTTTTGATAGTCCCTGGAAAGATTCTTAAGACTGGAATGCATAGCATTGGCTTTCTGGCTCTCAGTGCTTCAAAATGTACCAGTTTTAGTGGGTCTCCACCTGGAACATGGCGGCCATCATACTCATGTGAGCATATACATTATATTAATTTGTGTATGTCTGTATATTGGTTGTTTTTCTCCAAAGAACCCCAACTAATATGAAAGAGATTAAGGAGTTTTCTTAGGCAACTGTGGCCTGATAGTACATTGGAGCAGCTCTGAAGTACGTTAGAATAGCAATCTAATATCCAGCATGACTGGAAAGAAAACTACTTCAGCTATTGGAACATTCTACCTGGGTGAGACTTTCCATCTCCAAATATCACAGGTGGGAGGACTATTTCTGAACACTTAACACTAAATTACACAGAACCGAATTCCATCTTCCTTTGATAACTTAAAAGGCACTCAAGTATTTCAGGGTCATTATTATAACTTCACTTCCCAATGTAGGGTTTCAGATGACATGTAGAAAAGTTCTTTGTAAGTGGCAGAGAATTTATGGATATGTAAAGGTTTGTTATTTTAGTTTTCAAATGAGGAGAAATTGTATTGACCAAATTCATCAAGAAATGACATATCATGAAAGCGTCTTTCTGAGGTAAGATTCTGATAGTAACTTGTTTACTTGTCATTTACCTCTTCCTCATAAAAGGAAATAAAGGATATGTAAAACTCCCTCTTTTGGCTCTTGATGGTGTTTCAGATGAATGTGCTTTGCTATAACTTCAATATCTCAAAATATTGTTCAGTCATGAATTTTCCCAATATCCACCAGCGATAAAAATGAGAATGGTGACAACAGAGAAGCATAACGATATGGGAAAATGTATTTCCTACTAGCTGCTAGAGTCGATGAGGGAAGAATCTAGGGGTAGACCCAGGTTTACTTCTAAAGAGCTCTTGTCTACTTGGCCTTGGGTAAGAAAATTTTATCTTGTGAAACATGCTTTCTTCATAGACAGTGAAAAGGTAGTGGTTTCTCAGATTCTTTTAAGCTTTATAATGCCTATGGTTTTATTTCTTGGCTCACTCCTTGGGAAGGATTTGAAACTCTGTTCTGTTTTTTTCTTGAAAAATTCTTGATCTAAAGAAATCTATTTTTTTCTCAGATAAAAAGATGTTCAGTGGGATTTTTCCCAGTGTCCTGGGATGTTGGCCAAAACCGAGAACAATGGGCGAGAAATAACTTTTCATTGTGAAGAAAGGACTGAGAACATCCTGCTGATCACACTCAAATTAAGAAACACCCACCAGCTACCATTAATGCTATCAACAAGGCCTAGAAACCCAGACAGATGGGCTTAGTCTAGAGAGGAACATGATGGCACCAGTGACTCCACAGTTTCCTCTTTTTTTTTTTTAATTTTTTTTTATTTTATTATTTTTTAAAAAAGTATCAGCAGCTCTTCCCCCCCGCCCCCCAGCGGTACTGGGGATCGAACTCAGGACCCTGCGCTTGTTAGGCAGGCGCTTATTACACTGAGCTATATCCCCAGCCCCACAGTCTCCTCTTCACCTGCCCCACTTACCCAGCTTGAGCCCGACACACCCAGAAGAAAAAGTGGAGGGGCGGCCAAGAGTGAAGCTCCTTAAGCGCTTCCCTCACCGGAGATGCTTGATCCCTGTACAAGGCATGAGCCAAAGAGGGAAAGAAGTAGAAGATTGTGTCTGAAATGAAAGTTTCACTATTGGACAGCATTGGCCCTTAGAATACCGAAGAAGGAGCAATCATTAATGGAATGACCCCGTTTATAGTACAGTGAAGAAACACTTCAGAATCTGCCTGAAATTCCATGACCATGTGGGAAAATGGGGTATAATAGCATGTTTCGAGAGTGGCAGATGCTGCCAAAGTCAAAATGGAAATAACTTCAGTCTGCAACTATGTATATGCTGAAGGATCACTTTTTTTTTTTTTTTTGACTGTATGTTCTACAACTGGGAAAACTGAGGCATGGACTATAATCTTTTACCTAAGTACACTATCTGCTTCACCTGTCATATGTCTTAAAAATATGCAATTTTTTTCCCAGACACTTTTTCCCTGTACTGTCTGACTGCCTCCAATTTCACAACCAAATTACTATTTCAAAATGTTAACTCTATAGTATATAAAAATCAGTGAATCTCATTTCCTCACTAAATATGCTGCTGCCCCCCCCCCCCGTATGTTCAGGTTCCACATCTGAAGGTTCAACCAACTATGGATTGAAATATTTGGAAGAAGATTCCAACTGTACTGAACACATACAGACAGGCTTTTTGCCTTTATTTCCTAAATAAAACTGTATAACAACTACCTATGTAGCATTTACCTTCTGGTAGATATTCTAAGTAATCTAGAAATGAAAAACGTGCAGAGGAAATGTGTAGACTACATGCAAATACTATGCTGTTTTATAGAAGGCATTTGAGTTTCTGGGGGTTTTGGTTTCCATGGGGCATCCTGGAACCATTCCTCTGCAGACACCATGGGACAGCTACATAGCAAGGGGTTGGCTTATGACACGTTAGTGAGGGTTTATGAAAAAGTAGTACTATATTTCAGCCAAATCATGCTTACATCCAGGAAAGTCTTTCTTTGAATATATAAAAATCTTAACAAGAAATGAATATTCTTTCTTTAGTTAAGCTTACATTTGCTCTAGAGACAGAAATGCATGCTTTTCAAAGAAATAACTATAAAAATTTGGCTTGTGACAAGTTATGGCCTTTGCAGACAGACAAATCTGGGTTAAATTCTTGCCTGTATGACTATCCATGTGATGTAGGGAAAATCATTTAGTCTCTCTGAAGTTCAGTTTTCTCACCTGTAAAATGGGACTCCTGAAACTTATTTGCTGATGTTGTATGAGAAGTCAATGAAATCACACATCATAGACTGCTGTAAGGAATACAATCAATAAATTTAAGTTCCCTGCCTTCCTCCTTCTGCTCCTCGCTTCTAAACACAGGTTTGCTTAATTCCTATTTATTATTGTTTAAAATATATATGGAAACATGCAGTCCTATTTTATTGAACTGCTTTTTATAGTCATAAACATAATCTGTAACCTTTGTTACAAGTTAAAGAGGAACTTAACAAAATGTTTCATTACCTTACCTCTGATCCCAAACTCCTAAAATACCCAATATGGACAGTCTGGGTGGCAGGGATGGGGACACTCTTATTTTTCTTCCCTCCTGCAATCATCTTTTATACATTAGTCTGAAAATTGCTGATTCTTAGATTGAGACAACGTTCTATGCCAGAATGGGTGTGGTGAATGGCTCAAGAAGAGTTTAATAATGGACTGTCAGTGTAGCTTCTGAGGCAGGACTCTGGCCTTCTGAATAATTTCTTTCCCTTTGGGCATTTGCCTTTGTGAGGCAAATATAAGCTATTTGTTGGACTGGAAACAGTTCTTGATGTCACCTTGCAGCATCTTCCTGTTTAGAACAAGGCCAGTCTCTTGCTCCCTAGAAAGTCACATGTCACATGTCAGAGACCGTCAGTCTTTCCCTCCCATCACTCCTTATTACTTAAGGGTGTTGGCTGAGATCCCAACATCCTGGTCTTCTCGGGGGCTGAAAGCCCAGGCAGCTTCTCTTTCTTCCTTTCTTCTTTCCCAAATCTCTCCACTTCTGTCATCGCCTTTTAGGAAGATGTTACTTAGTAAGTCTGAAGACTGACTGTTCTAGCAAAAGCATTTAGAAACCTGGTTTCTAATAGTGATGACATCAATGTCACAAAAATCAACGGAAAAAAACTCTATCTCGCCTGATTCTGTACCAAGGGCCTTGTGAGCTTAGCCGTGGAAGCTGGGGGTGTTATTTTTACAGATTCATTAGAAACTATCATCCTCCGTGACTTTCTGCAAACATAATGAGGACATGATGTCTGTGGAGCAATTTCTTCTTGATTTTCTTCTTTACAATAAGAAAAGCAATTTTGCTGTGCTTCCTCGGCACCAAGCATATGTGAGGCAAATTTTATATACTGTTTTATCTAATCCTTATAACAACCATTTTTTTTTTGACAAAGAAAACCATGTTCAAGAATGTGAGGTACTAGGGCATGGTGGTGCACGCCTATAATCCCAGCACTCAGGAGGCTGAGGCAGGTTAGTTCGAGACCAGACTTGGCTACAAAGTGAGCTCAAGACCAGCCTGAGATGCAGATAAAGACCCTGTCTCAAAAAAAAAAATTAGGTAAGTTTTATAATGTGTCGCAATGGAATTTAAACATAAAACCATCTTCCTCTGAAGTATGTGTTTTGATCTAGTGTTGTTCTATAGTGGTAGAAGGCAAAAGAGTCGGACAGAGTTAATGTAGATAGAATAAGATAGGTCTCGGCTTCCCAGTCCCCAAGGCCAGGGGTGTAATGAGAAGTTGCCTCTGTATATGTACTGGGACAAATGCAGGGCCTGCTAAGGGCAGTGGTATGGTTAACATTTGTCATACATTCTTGCTGGGTAATCAGTCTTAAAGGCAATAAAATATTTTATGTGATGAAACTCTGACAATATTATTTCCTTGATCATCTTTAAGAAAGGTCAATATCTTTTGAGATTTGGGGGTCAGAGAAGTTCAGAAACTCAAAAGTTAGCAGGACATGGCCATGTAGGGCTGTAACTCCAGCACTCTTGGAGGCTGAGGCAGGAGGATCACAAGTGCTAGCCCAGCCCAAGCAAGTTAGCACCTTAGGATGACCAATGCCTTAAAATTTTAAAATACAGCAAAGGGCTAGGGAAGTAGCTCAGTGTGAAAGTCTGAGATTCAATCCCCAGTGCACACTTCAGTCCCCAACCCCATCCCATCCCACACAAAAAGAGGAAAAGAATAAGAGTTCTTTCCTAGTATTTTTTAAAACCTGATTCTTAATTCTTTATTCTTCTGCCCTTGAAATGTGTCACGGATCATCTGTTTAGAACCCACTAGCGATGGGAATCTCAGTTGAACATGACAGAAACAAGGACCCAGACATGTAAATAGACAATTACAATAAAATTTGCATAATGCTATAAAAGTGCTACATATAAGTTACTGTGGAAATGCAGCAGAGGGGCCTGACTTGGAGGGAAGGGTATCAAAAAAGGCTTCCAAGGGAAAATGACGTTGTGTTGGCTCTTGAAGGAAAAGAAGCAAGCCTGACAGACAAGGGGGAGAGCAGAGGAGTAGATAGAGATCATTCAGGAGCCAGAAAGCACCAAATCTTTGGCAAGCAGGTGGACCCTCTGACAGGTGTCTGCTTGCGGCTGGGGGGTTGGTAACACAAAAAGCAAGGGCAGGCTGGAAATGTCTATCTTATGCTGAGGAGCTGGAATTGTATACTGAAGATGAAAGGGCGTCTTTGAGGACAGTTACAGGATTGACAGGATCCAGCCTGGATGTGGAAGGGGCTGGTGTCTTCCAGAGATCACAGGAAGTTGGTCCAGGGCCTCACAGAGGGGAACAGAGGGTGGGGATGGAGAGGAGGAGTGTGCACTGCTGTTTCTCATTTACCATTCATAGAATTTTATGATAATGTGGCACCGAAGGGGAAAAGCAGATGACTCTTCCCAGTACAGAATGTGTGCAGGAGCAGAGTGAGGTCTGCACCATCCCTGGAAAACCTTAGCTGTAAAGTGGTTCTTCTTGAGTCAACCTTCACCTACTTTTATTGTTTGGTACTGGAGATTGAACCCAGGGCCTTTTCACCAAGATGCATAGCCAGACCTTTTAATTTTTTATTTTATTTTGAAACAGAAGAAGCTCAGTAGTCAGTAAGATTCCCAGTCTGGGTTAGAACTTGTGATTCTCCTGCCTCAGCCTCTTCAAATGCTGGGATTATGGGCATATGCCACCATGCCGTTTGCACTACTACCCTTTAACTGCCTCAAGTTTGGCCCTAGTCTCTCTTCCAACACTGTTATGGTTGATACATTGTGTCAACTTTGGGAGTCTAAAGGTTTAGCTGAGTGACTCAGGAGGAAAATAAGGTTCTTACTTTGTATACATCCTGAGCCTGTGGAAGAGGAGGGCATTGAGATTGTGTGAGAGGTACAAGACCCCTGGGTGGGGGTAAGCTGTTTACAAGGTAAGAGAGCGAAAGAGGCTGCTTGCAGCCATTCCTTCTTTTTGTGCTGCTTGCTTTTGCTGTGCTCTGCTGCCATGAACAGTTTGCCCTCTGCCATGTGCCACTCTGCCTCTGAACCAGCAAAGTATGGACTGAGACCTCTAGGAACTGTAAGCGAAATAAACCTTTCCTTCCTTCATTTTGGGTGTTGGGTATTTTGTCTCAGCAACGAGAAAAAAGTAACCAAGACAAACACAAACAGAGAAGTTAATATTATTTTGTAGATTACCAAATTGCAAATGAATACTCATTCTGATAAACTACTTAATGAACCAGATGTTTTACCTGTCCATCCATCATCTATCTATCTATATTCACATCTGTACTTGCCTTTGAGCTCCTAGAAAAAGCCAGTTATAATACTCCAAAGATTCTTTCCCAGATTATACTTAATAACTGAAGAATATTGATATTAACATATGAACTTGTGAGATTTTCTAAGGAAGAAGTAAATACAAGTGCAGCAGGCACATACGCACTGAGCAGAAACAGACTTCCAACGAGAAAAGTAATCATGCCCCAACTTTCCCTTCCATCCACTGGCCTTTCAGTGCCATTTATCCCCGCATAATGAGGAGGAGGCTGACTGCAGTGTAGATGTAATACTCCCTGCCTCGCGAAAGCCCTTGGGATAAGAGAATCAAATATAGAATTTGCTGAAGGGCAGAAATATCAGCAGTATTCAGCTATCCAAATCCAACCTAATGACATTCCGTTCCAGGGAGTCTGAGATGTCAGAGATGCCATTCAGCCTCGGTGACAATTGTTCCTGCTTTCTTTTCCTACCCAGATTTCCGCCCCCTCCCACAGGGAGGCTATGTTTTAACATGGTCAGTTACAAACCTTCACTGAAGGAAAGAGACATAAAGAATGAAGTGGTTTGATGTTAATGCACAGCTTGGGGATGTGATGCCAATTCCTACCTCTGCCAGTGAACCAAGAAACCTGTGCAGATTTAAGATGCACAGTTTTCCTTCCTCCCTGGTGGGGCCTTACTCCTATGGCAAAATTGCAACCAAGTCTGATTTCAACAGTTTCGGAGTTTCTGTAGGTATTTATCATCCTTACTTTGAGCTAGCTTTGTTTTTCATATATGAGGAGACATGTTATTTAAATACAATACCATAAATTTTTAAAAATGTTGTAAAACACCATCTGAGGATGAAGACTTGATAGGGTAATGGCATTTTCATTTTGCTCGCCTTCCTCTTGAACTTCACTGAATCATTGATATTCATCTTTTTTAAAAAAATGAGATACTTAAAATGTGAGAAATCTCCCTCTGTGATGAACAAATGAACTTAACACAACCTATAAAACATATTCCATGTAATAGTACTAATTTTGAGTTAAGATGCTGTCCCACAGGAAAGCCAGACACACATGACTTTGTAAAACACAGGCAATTTATACCTGACCCCAGACCTACTGGTTAAAGAAATTTCCCTGTGGACTTTGGGTGAAGGAGAGTGAGAAAATGGATTGCAACATGCAATGCCTGTGATTTAAAGGAGGCAATTCTCCCTCTGTAATGGTTAAGCTTAATTAATTATCTACTTGATTTTCCTGGAAGGGGGCTAGGGAACTAGTAAAACACACTTCTGGGTGTGTCTGTGTGGGTTAGGAGGTCTGACTTTGGGTACTGTGTCAGGTGTCATTCCACTGGTCTGCCTCCCAGTCACCATGGACTAAGTAGTTCTGCCTTGGAACCAACCAGCCATGGACCGAATCCCCTAACACTCTAAGCTAAATTGTGGTAGAATTCCTCCTGACATGTGGGGATAGGAACTTTTTACAGTGTAGCAATATCAGCCTCTGTGTAGGAATGTGTAGTTCTGATGTAACTCTGTAACATAAATCATAACCAACCAGAATGTTAGTGTATGCCCATATAAGGGAGACAAAGACACAAAAGTTATATAAAAGGGTACAACTAGCTATGTTTTGCACGCAGCCTTTGGATAGGAATCCACTGAGTGAGTGCTGGCACATACAAAGCTGTTTCCTGGGGAAAAGATCTTGGTGTCCTGTCTTTCTCCGTAAAAATCCTGCAGCATTTCTGGTGGCTTCTGGCTGGGATTTAGACAGTGTTTTTCTGCCACCTTTGTCACTGGAATCCAAAACTTGGAGAGCCAGAAGTGATTTTATCCGGAGCCAGCAGCCCCTTTGATCTCCAGGGCATGTTGGCCCCTTCTTACATGCCAAGAGGAGGGCTCCAGGTGCACAGTGGGACCCAGAGGCCCAGGAACCAGTGCGGGGAGCACACCCCTTAGATGTACTAAGACCCAGGTTTGATTTGGTAGTTGTAGTGGTTGACTGATTGTGTCAGTTTGAGAAGTTTACTAGCTTAACTAAGTCGGCTCAGCAATTCTACACGCTCGGCTGTAGAGGATCTGCCCTGGGGCAGCTGTCTGCAGCCTGAGGTATAGAGGACCCATTCTAGGGTGGCTTAGTGCCTGGATGGTATGAAAGGGAAATGCAGACAGACAGACTGGCTCTGCTCCTCAGAGGGCCTCCAGTCTTCACCCTCAGCTTGGACGTCGTCTCCTGGCTTCCGGTGCAGACTCTTCGGCTTCCGCCTGGGATCCTTCAGCGTTTTGGTAGACTCTTCAGCCTTCTATTGCAGATCCACTGGCCTCCTGATACTGACTTGCATGGAACACCGCAGTGAGCTCCAGACCTTGGACTGAACCCTTCAACCTCCAATATGCAGACACCCTCTGCACACTTCCTCATCCAACTCTGTGGCTGACCGTCATAAGCGAATCTTATAATTTCTTATACATTTATATAACTTATATCTGTTTCTCTAGTAAAACTCTGATATAGCAGTCCTGCATTTAAAGAGGCAGAAGGGAAGACTGATCACCTCCCAGAGTTGCCAGAAATTTCACTGAAACTAAAACCAAAGCATTCAGCAACTAGGTGGCAGACTGGAGTGTCAGAATTGCCCTAGTAGTTCCACAAAGAATGAAACCACAACCTCAAGGTTCTGGGCACTGAGAAATGGACAGGAGTCACTGTGTGCTTGCCTGTGAACCACACAGACAGAGGGAAGTGACTACAGGCCCAAAGTGAGTTCTGAATCCCGACCTGCAGCTGTGTGGTGATCCTCATACAGCTAAGGGTAACAATAGGCTCCTGGGAGCTCTGCAAATACTTAGAGCCACCTAAAATATCTCAGAGAGGAGAGTGGCTAGAGATGGATGAATGAGCATGTGACTCTTCCAATCAAAACTCTTCCCCTTCCTTCCTCCTCTCTTGTTCATGAAAGTAATGTGTTAGGGGGAGGAAATGAGTGGAAAGAGGAGTAAACTGACTATGTAAAAGACTATGTAAAAGTTATGTAAAAGAATTTTTAAAAGGGATATTCGGATGACTATGGTGTTAAGCTGACTCCCAGAAAGTGCTGCACTTCCTGTGAAGTTGATGGGCCATCATTTGGGGTGGGATGGAGGGCTCAGTTTTAGGCAGATGGAGCCTCCGGCTTTGGGATTGAACAGCAAGACATTTCCACGATTTCTCAGTGCACCACAGATGGATTCTCCAGCTTTTGGGACAAACAGAATGAGAAATAAATGTGCTTCCCAATGGGGACAGGTTAGGGAATTAGGGGCTCAGGGAATGAAATGCCCCCTGATAGTCCCCTTGGACTGATGTTAAGTACTTGGGGCAACAACTCATGGATTAAAAATAAAAGAAAGGTAAAATTGATAAAGTATACTTGTTTCATTTGGCAAAAACCCCCATCCTACCTCATTCATCTTCTGGTCAAAGTTCGGACAGGACAAGGACTGAGCATGTCGATTGCTGATTGAATTTGTTAATGATAAAAAGACCAGGGTCTCAGCAGGAGACAAATTATACCCTGTATTTGCAACAGAGATAGGTTGTCCTCTTTTCTCTAAAACCTTGGGGATTTAACAATAAAAGAGGAGAACTGCTGTTCCCTCCACTACATAGGATCCTCTGGAATCCCTACCCCAAGCCTATAACCCTTAACACCCCTGGCAATGGCTCCACCTTGACTGGCGCCTGCATCAGCTGAGATGCACCCAACCCCTGGTGCCATGGCTGCAGCAGCAGGAGGGGAGGAAGACCACCCTTTCCCTTGGCTCAGGAGAAAATTAGAAAGGCACATCTCCTCATGTCCCGTTAAAAACAGAAGGTCACTCACAAAATGTGTGTGCTCTGATGCAGGAGCCAACTCAGAGGCACAGTAAGAGCCCAGTATTACAAATCTTAGCTAATTGATAAATTTACTTTTGGCTTCCAATTTAAACTGGTATTTTTTATTTAATTAATAGCATCAAACTTTTCTTACAGATTGTGAATTCTTAAATTACAATTGCGGAGTTAACCTGCGCTTTTCTCTGCTTTCTATAGGTGTTAAAATAAGAGTACTAATTCAAGGTTACTTGAAAGTCTGTTGACCACCAGTCCAATTTTAAAATGTAACAATCTCAAAACCAAAGAGAAAGAAGTATAAACAAAATTATAGAAAAAATTTTAAAAATCAAAACCTGGGCTAAATATAAAAAGGGGGAACACTGACTCTTAATCTTTTTTTCTGTTGATTACCCAAAAGGTAGTGTGCTGGAGAGAAGAACCTAGTGCCTCCCACCACATGGGAGAGGGGAGAGGAGGCACATGGCTCTGGTTTCACTGATGTGTGATCTATAGTTAAAAGTTTTTTTTCTCAAAAGTAAATTAGAAAATAAAAAGATAAATCATCAATATTCTTCCTCCCCTTTCCTGACCCTGGTTATAATTATCTATAGTAAGAGGTGTTACTTTGCCACATCTCTACTGGTGTTAGTTTATTACAAGAAATGTCTGTACTAATTGGTTACTCTTCAAAAGTTCTGACATCATTATTATGAACCTCCAATACATTATTATAGCTATAGCTCAACTTGACCAATATTTCTAAGAGTGCACTCTGATCTAAAAACAATTGTTTGTGTGTCTGTGTCTTTTTTATTCATTGGTTTAAAGTACATAAAGAAATTTTATTTTTCTAAAAAGGCAACAGTTTTCTAGGGTTTTAGAAGCAGTTAACTCCACTTAAAAGGTTAAAGGATGAGGATTAAGAGACTTCAAAGTCATATAAGACTTACAAATAGAAGTCTTAGAGTCCAAGAACATAAACGTCTGAGAACAGGTTGTGTATGATTTAAACTATGTATGACTCTATATGTGAATCTTAAATTATGTGTTCTACTTAAGCTACCTTGTAGATAAATACATACTCATGACATTAGGTCAAATGCTTGTGGTTCACTTAGCTTAGCAGTAGACTGATCTAAATCAGCAGGTAATAATAAAGATATTTTAAACATTTGTGATGTGTTTCCATCTAGATGGCTAGATAAACTAGATAACTAAGATATTGTCCAAATTTAATTTTATAAATGCAGTGCCTATTGTCTTTGTGTGATAACTTAAGATCTTTTCCTTGGTCAAAGATAATATATAAGACAGTTTGAAATGTTAATTGTTATGATGAGTCATGTAGAGCAATGTTAAAGCAAAGTCACCTAAAGCAACTCTTAAGGTAACTGAGTGGGAACCCCTTGGACTCGGAGAACCACTGGACAAAACTACTCTCTGTGATTGACAGAGCAGTTGCCTAGACCAAAATTTGTCCAATTTCTTCACTGATGGTGGCTTATCCAGTTTTCCAAGGTCTTAAGGTGCCATACCCCAAAGGTTATTAAATACATTATTACGATATACTTAATCTGGTTATAAGTAAAAGATTAAACTCTCTACTTAAAACAATAAGGTTTTCTGATTCTGATGCTTTTCTTAAATTCACATCTATTGGTTTTCATTAAATATGCAATACACTTGTATTTGGGTAATAAGCCTATATATTTATTAACACTGTTTCCTAAATTTATAATTTATGAGTTCTAAAGATGTCATTTAATTGTTGTGGATACAGCTTTGACAAGAATTCTGTATAAACCTGTTGAAAAATCTAAGTTGTGCCTTAAGAGTAAAACTAAGTAAATGTATGTGAAGATTTCTACATAGCTGTGAAATTAATTATTGCTAATCTCCTGGTATATTAAATAACTTTTTGCTTTCCCCAAGTATATAAGTCTTCTTAAGATCCAGGACTTGAGAAAGATATTTTATCATACTGGTGATCCCCAAAGTATAGTTGTTCATGATGAGAGACTGTTTTGGGTTTATGATTATGTGATTGTTACATAATGATAGTTTGATGTGCCTACACATTATACAATTGCAACAAGGGTTGTTTTAATGATTAGAAATTATGCATTAATAACTTTAGGAACCTATAAAAGTATATCTATATCTATATCTATATATTTTTTTGCGCTACTGGGGATCGAACTCAGGACCCTGTGCTTGCTAGGCAGGCGCTTATTCCAGTGAGCTATATCCCCAGCCCAAAAGTATATCTATAAAGCAAGCAAGTGCATTCTACTTAAATATCAGGCTGGTAACAAAAAGTGGTTAACAGATAACAAAGTATGTAAAAGTTTCTGTATGTCACTTGATAGCTTGTAATTAGATAAAGATAACTGACTAAAGAGTCGTTTTATACTAAGATAAAAATTTAAATATGTTACAGAAATAACAGAAACCTAATGATTCTAATATAATGATGTCATCATGATTGTGATAATGTGATATGTTGTCTTTGATCTCAATCTGTCTCTATAAAAGTTTGTAACTGTTTCCTGGTAATATTTGTCAAAAATTCAACCTCTCAGACAACCATAATTGGAAAGAAATAATATTCCCTGGTCATACTATATATTTCAAGCTGTTTGATAGCTACATAAGATCATAATATTAAACCTACTGCCCTCACTACAATCCTGGTTTAACTGATTCCTGTGTGCTCAACAACTGAGATTCAAGGACCAATGCTAAAAAGGTAACTGGGCCAAGAGGACAGCCAATATTTTGGCTCTGGCCTTCCAGAGTCAACAAGGATCCAGAGTAGAAGAGACCTATCTTGCAAGATCTTACAATTCTGATAAGTCAACCAACTTCCTGAGCAAGGAGATTGTCAGACCCCCAAAGAATAGGAATCAACTGAGGTACAGTGCGCTAAAAAGGAGGGTCACTAAAGAGAGAAATGTCTTCTATGCTTCCACAGGAAGCCACATGGTCAAGCGAGACCATGACCATCCTGGTGGCTGACACTTACAGACGAATTTAGTGACTTTACACATCATCCCACAAACAACCCCTGGGCAGCCTTAGTGGACTTTGATATATGGCAAAAATAAGAAGGTTAATTCTGATCAATAGTGGTCTCACTTTAACTTGGTTTGAAACACCCAGCAGAAAGTATAACCAAAGACTTGAAGTTGTAGTAATGTAGACTAGACATAAACAGGGGACTCCAGTGGTTAACTCCTTCTAGCAGTTTCCAGCCACACTGCAAGACAACTCTAAGAGCCACCTGGTTACAACAGAAAGAATGAACTGCTCATAGAGTTTGAAGAAAGAGTAGGAAGATATAAGAGGGAGGAATTGTAAGAAATTGTGGCCATCTTTTATCAAAGGATACTAGCAGGAGTGCCTCTATCTCAAACTTAATTCACCCTAGGCTGCCCTCTTCCACCCCCATGTGAGGGTTGCAGTTGTTATGGTTATAAGGAATGCCTGCAGCTTGGACTCTGGGAACACCTCATGCCTAGAACATTCAGTTCCCAATGCCGCCAAACGCCTTTGGCAACCCTGGCCAGCAACCATTCAGGTTTTCCCCTTTTGAAATTCTCTATGGGTGACCACTCCTCTTATTAAGGACATAAGGATATTAAGGATCTTGGGAATTTCATTCTGAAACAACAGACACAGGTATTAGACTTAGCCTTAGCCCCTCTACTCCTCTGATTAAGAACAATCTGTGAGTTTGCCTAGACACTCACTCTTTCAAGCCAGGCAATACTCTGTGGTTAAAAGAATGGAAGCTGTTTTGGAAGCTTCACTGTTACCCTATCCACCCTGACTTGCAGCAAATGTGGATGAGATAGTCCCCTTGCACTCACCACAGTAAAATAAAGCCAGAATCTCCAGATTAGGAATGTTTCCCCAACTTGTCGGTACCGTGTAATCTGACCACCTGGAAGAAGCAGACTACAACCTCAGGACCACCGTTGAAAGAGGATGGCCCTGCTCTGCTCACTCTGAGTCTGACTAATCCATGCATAGCAGAAGCCTGAAGATGCCACTGACTGGTGACCTAGATGAACTGCACCCTTTTGTGACTATAATGTACTGCCACCCCTTGCTTTTAACTGTATTTGGGTCTCTAGGCTTGCTTTTGCTGCAGCCCTGGCAGCGACTATAGCCCAGACTGTGAAGGTCTCTTCTTGCTATGTATGTGGGAGAATCATGATGGGGCCTAAATGGCCATGGGACGCTAGAGAGTTAACTCTCCATGAACTTTATACTGGCACAGGGTACCCCAGCTCTACCTCAGGGGTTTTGCTTCTCAAGACTTCAGCAATTGGAAGAGATGGTCTTGCTGTGGGGAGGACAGCTCAGTATCTCTGTAGGGAGCTAATGTGTCTGGGTCAAAGGTCCTACAACTCAATCACCGGAAAGACCCAGTGGTGGGGGGTTCCCTGAGTACTTTGAACCTAACCCTCAACTTGTATCATCTCAGGGGGCCCTGGGGTGATGTTGATGCAGATGGCAAATGGCAGACTCCCAACAGACTGTACTGGATATGCAGAACAGAATGTGTTGTACTTTCCCCAACTGGTCCTGGTCTTGTGTATTAAGGATGACCTGTCCATCTTTCTTTCCTTTTTTTATAAGCGCAGCTTTCTTTCTATTCCCACTTCCAGGGGAGACTATCTGGGCATCCAAGTGTATAGGGACAGGAGGACCCATAAAAGATGAATAACCCTACAAATTGGTAATTTGAAAGACAATGAATGGCCCCCTGAATGCATAATTCAGTATTATGGTCCTGCTGCCTGGGCAGAGGATGGGTTCTGGGGCTACCACACCCTTATTTATGTGCTATGTCTGCATAATTAGACTGCAAGCAGTCATGGAAATTATAACTAATGAAACTGCCAAAGCTCTTAACTTGTTAACCAAACAACAGGCCAAACTGCACTATGTATGAAAAGTATTTGGCCTTAGATCATCTGCTTAATTCTGAGGGTGGAGTTTGTGGAAAATTTAAGCTAAGCAACTGCTGCCTACAAATAGATGGTCAGGAAAAAGTCACAGAGGAGATTACAGATCAAATAAGGAAAATTGTTCATGTTCCAACTCAGGCCTAGAAAGGTTGGGACCCTGGGAGCACTTTTTGAGGGTTCATTTTCAACTGTCAGGGCATTCAAAATGTTCATAGGTATTACACTCCTGAGTTTGGGAACCTGTTTGATGCTGCCTTGTCTGGCTCCTTTGATCGTATATTCTGTCTCTAACCTCACTGAGACAATGGTCAAAAGAAAAACAGCCACCCACATGGTGATATTATGGAAACATAAAACTCTGAACCGGAATGATGCTCTTTGACCCAAAATAGCATGGGGTACAAGCCTCAAAGGCGGGGGAAGTGGTAGGGCCCCTTTTGAAATGTCCACGTGGGAGTGCAGTGACATTAGCCTCTGTGCAGGAATGTGTAGTTCTGATGTAACTAACTTAAATCATATCCAACCAGACCATAGAATGGCAATGTATACCCAACCAGACTGTAAAATGATAGTGTATGACCATATAAGACAACAAAAGTTGTATAAAAGTGTGCATCTATGTGATGTTTGGCACTTAGCCTTGGATATGTATCCACTGAGTCAGTGCTGGATCAAATATATCTGCTTCCTGGGAAAAAACCTCAGTGTCCAATTTTTCTATGCAAAAATCCTGAAGTAAAATTACATCTCTTTTCCTTTAAGCTATAAATGTGACTTATTATGTCTGAGTGACAAAAAAACTAATACACTCCCACTACCTTTTGAATGGCCATGTTTTTATGGATTTATATATAAGCTTTGGAGTATATAAGATTTTAATCCTTGTCTATCATTTAGGTTCATTATGTTCTTCCTGAATTTTTAATTTGTCTTTAAATTTTGCATTTAATTTATTTTGTTTTCATAATACTTTTTTCTCTTCTTTCTGTGTTGGTCAGCTTTGTGTCACTATACAAATACCTGAGGTAATCAATTTATAGAGGAAAAAAAGGTTTATTTTGCATCATAGTTTTAGAACTTTCAGTAAAAGATAGTTTTTCCTTCTCTCCCTCCCTCTACCTCTCTCTCTCTCCCTCTTTCTCTGTCTCTCTGCCTTTCTTTCTGTTTCTTTTTTAGGGGAGATGGAGAGCTTTTGTATGATCAAATATATTCTTTCATATCATTGTCACTGTGCTTAGAAAATTTTATCCCCCAATTTTTACTAAAAGGTTAGCTGATCTGAAATTCATTTTAAAATATACTTTTTCAATAAATTAACCACCCAGTAATCACTAACCAATTCTTATCTTTATCAAAAATCATCTTCTTATATGTATCCTGTCTGTTTTTAAAATCTGTTTTTTTTCAAGTGGTGAGACAAAGATGAGGTTTTTCTAAAGAATATTTGTTAAATTAGGTAGATGTTAAAAGTGTCATTCTGATTGTGTAAAAAATATGAGATGTACACTGAAGTATTTAGGTGCTTCTTCAGTGGATATTACTTTAGCAAAATTAAGAGGATATTAGGATAAAGACATTTGGAGAAAAGTTGATAGCTTTGGAAGCGAGGGGAGGAGTAACTGTACTTGTAAGCATGTTTGGGAATATTCACAATGAAAACTTGATAGAAACAAAAGATTACTTTGACTCTGCCTAGCAACCTTCACAGAGCACTGCTCTCCAATAGATAACTGAAGATCTGTTCTTTTCCTTCAATCTGTATTTAGCCTGCCATCTGAATTTGTACTTCTGAGTCTTTCTTGGTATCCAGGGGCATCCAAGTTTCATGTTTCTGACTTCAGCCCCTTGGTTCCTGCATGCGGCTGGCTGTGGATGTGCAGCCTCTCCTAAGAGAAAGAAGAGACTTTTGGAGGTCCCAGGTTGGCCACCATCCCTCAGTGGTTCCGCTCTATGCTTCAGGATCAGGTGGAAACGTAAAAGTGGGCTTTCCGTTAAGTGTTTTCATCTATTGGGAGAAAGCAAGCAACTAATTTTCAATTAATATCTATAAGTCACCTTTTTAAATATACGTAGCTTTCCTCCTGCTTTCTCTTTGAAGTTTCTAAAAAGCTAAGTTTCACTCTTAAAAGCATCAGTGGCATTTCCTAAGTAACTCATAGAGCTGACTTTACCAGCTGTTACCTTCTTAGTGCCTCACCATCTCTTTGAATCCTATATATAAGGGGGGAAATTCACAACATATTGGTAACAGCAAAACTACAGGGCATCCATGATATTGAAGTTCTGAGAAGATAGATTATAAAGATCTCAATTTTTACTTATTAGGGTAGAAAATTCCACTAGAAATAGCCCCCTGTGAGTAAATTCAAGTGTTTTTTTTCCAGCTCCCTAACTAGTTGGGTCTCTTCTTACTTTTTCCTTTTGGCGCCTTCTCATTTTAGTCATAAATTTTTAAAAAGTCACTATAAAGCAATAAAAGTTAAATAGCAGTGGACTGGACTCCTCACATAATAATCCTGAAATGATACTTTATTGCCAGGCCCTCTATGAACTGCTTTGCATACCTTTTCTTTTAGTCATCAACATTTCCCATATGGCAGCTGTTATTAAATCATCATTTCACAGATTTGAAAACTGAGACCCAGAGAGGCTGAGTAAAGTGGTCAGGGCAGTGAAGTTAATAGACGTTAGGGCAAGAATTTAGATTCATTCTGTCTGAATGCAGAGTTCTGTTGAACACGATCTAATGCTGCCTCACAAATCCTCATTTATTCAGGACTTGCATCAATATTAAAAACTCTTCATCCCCAGCCAGGCCTCTGCCTTGCTGCTGGGTGAGTGACCGTGCTGCTCGTCACCACTGTGGACAGAAACCTTCGTGACAGTTAGTGGTCTATGTGCATGTAGGAGACTCAAAATAAAGGCAAATCGCCTATTTGCATAAATAGGATCTGCTCCGATGTCAGCAAGCACAAGCTGGAAACAAATGTGAAGACAAGACAGAGGAGGACGAAGCACAGGCACTTGCTCCTCTCTCACTCCGCTCCCTGCAGCCTCCGTCCTGGGCCCTGGGACCTACAGGGAGCGTGTCCTGTCGCATAAGCCCCACCTACACCAACACTGCCAATTGACTTGAGCACATTGCTCAAATCCAGGTCAGTTCCGGGTCCAAAGGTGACACTGAATCATGAGTGGAATTTGATTTGACAGGTACCTGGCTGTGACAGCCGAGCTCTCGCCCCTACCCCTGCCCCGCTTGATCCCCATAGCCTCATATGTCAGAAGGTGACATCCCAGGTGTCGGCTGTAATACCAAGTCCACAGAACAGGAGGAAGATGGGCCATGACAGCAAAGGCTCTGGTGCCCAACCCATGCCTGGCACCAGGACTGGCCTTGCCTGGGAAACCCAGCTGTGTGTCAGGGAGATGGGATATAAACCCTTATGGGTGCTGTGGAGTCTAGACTGTCGCCACCAGGATTTTCTCTCGATTAAACGTTGTCCTGTCCTCTACACTCAGTCATTCAGCTTGAATTTGGGTGCCAGTCAGCATTTTCCCTTGCTGGAAAAAAACCTCAAGGTGCAAGAGAATAAGACGGGAGTCATGAAAGACAAGACAAATCCCTTTTAGCTAGGACTGCCCTAGGGGCAAAGTGGGAAGATAACTCATGAAAAGGAACCAGAAACTAACATTTACTGAGCATTTAGTACGAACCAGCCTTGTAGGAAGCGCTTTGCATAAATTCTAGTAGTTTCCTCTTATTTGGGCAGATAGATTTCTAACCTCCCAGTGAATGGCTGAAACTGCAGATAGTACTAAATCCAGCATTTGTTTATTTTTCCTGAACATTCTTACCTATGAGAATGTTTCATTTATAATTACACATGGCAAGACATTAGTAATAATGTATGGCCAATTTGTACTACCTCAGCAAATATTTTTCTTCCTTGATTAAATTGAAAATGTTTATCTTTTCACTTAAAGAAGAACTTTATGGTTTTTCTTTTTCTTTTTACATGCACAGCTTACCAGCACCACTAATCTTGGATTGAGGGACTTTATTAAGTAAAATAAAGGTTACTGGACTGCAAGCACTGCAAAGAGCAAGACAGTCAATCTGATAACTGAGACAGCTAGATAGCTAACGGGCAAGTAGTGCATATAGGGTGGATACCCTAGACAAAGGATGAATCAGTTCTCAGCAGGTCAGAGCCAGATGGCACAAGGTTTCACAAGTTACTCACAGTGATGCATGATTTTATACATATGTATTGTTTCATTTTGTAATTTTCCATTTAATATTTTAGAACTGTGGTTGAGCCCCAGCAGCTGAAACCATGGACAACACAACCACAAATGATTTGATTGTTGCAACTACCTCAGAAAGCTCAAAAATGGAAACGGTCCATGATCATGCACCTACAAAGTCACGGCCCTGGAGCCTAGTATGGCATATTCCTGTTATTGTTTAGAACTAGAATCTTCCCCAAAACTTTCACATTCTCAGAGCCAGGGCTTTCGAAAAGTGATTGGATCATGGGGGTGCTGTATTTACCAGCTGATTCAGCCACTAATGAGTGCCACAGCTGAGAGTGCTGTGAGGAAGTGTAGCCTGGTTAGAGGCCAGTTAGCAAGAGGGTGACCTGGAAGGGCGCCTCTCCCACCCCGCCTCCTCCCTTCTCTCTCTGCTTCCTGGCTGCCACAACATGGATAGGTTTCCTCTGCTACACGCTTCCCCCACGCCCTTCCTATCTTGGAGCCTGCCGAGCCTGGGTGGAAATGAGTCAAAAAAGACTTCTCCTCCTTTAAGTTGTGGGCACCTAGGATTCTGTTTCAGTAACAAGACAGAGACCCAGACAGTTCCACAGCATGTTTCCTTTTGTAACACTTCTTCACCTGGAGCAAGGAGAACACTGTCAGAAACACCAGGCAAGTTTTCATTTGCATTAATCTCTCCTGCTCAGCACCTGGGAAGGAATGATCAGACTGAGGGTCAACCAGCTACTTCCTAAACCCAAGGCCTCTCAAGACTCCTGAGACGCTCTTTAATGGTTAATATATTATGTCAAATTGAGAAGTTCAGAAGTTTAACTAAGTGACTCAGCAGGGAGCCAGGTCCTCAGTTTGTAAACATCCTCATTCTGGGCAAGAGGAGGTCGCAGAGATGGTATGAATGCTACATTGGCTCTCTAGCCTGCTTATAATACAAGGGAGGAAAAGAAGCTTGCTCTCCCCTTTGCTCTTGTTGCTTTGCTGTTTTTGCTGCCATGAAGGGCTGCTCCTCAGCATGCCACCCTGCCTTGGAGCCAGCTGATTATGGACTGAAACCTCTCTGATCTGTGAGCTACACTTTTCCCTCTTAGAAATGAGAGAAAAGTATCTGACATAGGCTCCCTTCCTCATGCATGTCCTAAAGCACTTTTGTGATAAAATAGGTTCCTGTCTAAACCAGAAAGGAGCTTTGAGCCCCACAAGGGCCGGATCTTACCCCAATTATGCCCAGGCCAGTGGGGGATGACTGCTTGACAAGATGATGAGTAGAATGCTTACTCATCCTCCTGCTCATCTTTGCTGACACTGCTGGCAGCAATATAAATATTGTCTGAGAGAACTGTGCTCCCAGACCTCAGGATTTTTAATTTTAAAAAATATTTAGGACTGTCATGTAGTTGTCAATATTTTGTTTACCAAGCAAGTACATAATCCACTTCATTTAGTATCACTATAATATCCGAAAGGAGGGAATTTTAAATACAAAAAATGTAGAAAGATGCCATCTCATTATAAAAAAAGGCATTTTTAAGAAAGAAGTTTGGCATGGTTACGTTAACATATGTATATATTATTGTCATCAATTGATTGAAAATATTCCCTGCCTGCCCAAGTTCTTAGATTAACATGAAGATTCCCCTGGTTAAAATGGAAAGATCTTAGACTGAGAGTCAGTCTGCTAAGGGTCCGCATGACCTTAGACAAGTCACATTATCTCTGTGGTACTTAGTGTCCTAATACATTTCTGGTTGCTAGGACACTGTACCTGACACCCTAATCCTAAGGGAGGAGAAGTTTATTTTGCTCATGTGTCTTAGAGCTTTTAGTCCACACTCAGCTGGCTCCAGGGCAGAAGTGGCAAGGGGAAGGCCCTAGTGCAGAGGAAAGCTGAGCCTTTCATGGTGTCTGCAAAGCAGAGAACAGGGAGGGAGCAGGCTAGGGAGATAAACTCTTCTACGTCATGTCACGTCCACAGTGACCTGCTTCTGCTGGCCAGACCCTACCTCCTAACTGCAGGTTAACTGCCATGTCCTCACAGTCCAGTTACCTTCCAAACACATGAAGCTTTGGGCGTCATTTTAGATTTAAACCATAATACTCCACTGCCTTCTCCAGCATTTGTACCCAGTTTAGGAGGCATCATGAGGATTAAATGAAATGAGTAAGAAATACAGGTCAGAAAACATTAATTTCTTCATTCTTTAAATAAGGGAATTTGCATTGAGGTCTCCATCCCTTCAAGTTTCTATGATTTAAAAACAAAACAGCTCCAACCCCTTGGCTGGGTTGCAAAGTGTATGTTTCAGAGAGAAAAGATTTTTTTTGGAAAGAGCAAAGCCCTTGAGGAGACATTTTCTGCTAAGACCTGGAACAGATCAGGTTTGGGGGAACCCTTGCAATTGCTCAGCTTCCCTTAACCCAGGGCCCTTTTGCCGGTCTTATCGGTACAGAAATCAAAGCAGGAAATGTTTTTGGATTGTGGTTTGGTAGAGATGGGGCCTCAGAGACAAGAATGGGAGCTTCCCCTCAGGAAGCTAAGATCCGGGTCAGGAAATAAAAATAAGGTTGAAAAGATAAATAACAAAATTTCAACCCAGACCATATAATTGGCTTTGAGCTTAGGGTGTCAGGCTTGGGAGGTCCGGTTCTACTTCTGCCACTGTCTGTTATGGACTTTGAGATGTTCAAGGGTGTGGAGTCCAGGAGAATATGGGGAAGAGAGTGAGCACAGGTATGTGGGGTGTGGAGTGCTCATGCGTGAGGGAGCCAAGGTGATACTTTTGTTTCTCCTAAACCATGGTTTCACTTCTCGCTCCCAGGGGCCAGCTCCACCTGAGATCCACTGGGGGTGCCAGTCCCATAATCCTCAAGTTTGTCACCAGGGAAGTCGGCCTTAACTTTGGTTCACTGACTTTCCCTCACCTGCAGGTTGGTTTGTGCATGAGATGAACATGAATGCAGAGAGGTTACTGCAGAGAGACATTTTGTAAAGCACAAAGAATGATTTCAAAGCAGTGCAACTCAGTGCATTGAGCACCTGTCTTTGCCTAACTCTTGGATTGGATTCCATCTCTAGAATCCATTGTTGTCATATAATCCGGCGCAAGGCCAGCCTCATCCATGAAAGGCATGTTTATGGATGTCCTGTAGGGCCTAAGAGGTTCTGGAAGGCTGGCCGTCATGTAAGGAAGGGTGTGTGTGTGTGTGTGTGTGTGTGTGTGTGTGTGTGCGTGTGCGTATTATATTACCCATCAGGGAAGAATGAGAGCACTCCAGATGCAACCTGCTGAAGGACCCTAAATATCAATCAGATAATATTGTGAAGGTCATACTTCCAAAGTCAAAGTACAGCTGAAGGTCGGCTGCCAGGGAAAGTGGTCTTAGAGGTTCTCACTAGGAAAGAAGGACTGAGCAGAGGACACCTAAGTGTCACCACCACCCTACCCCAAGCCCACTAACCATTCTGAGAATGCTGTACCAGCAACACAGACCCCAGCACTTGGAAATGTGTGTGTAGCAGTTAGGGATACACGGAAGCTGGAAGTTGGTCATGATGGTGGTTTGAAGGAAATTGCAGACCCAGAGATGTTTTCAACTGCCATTATGAAGCTTTCCATCTGTTCCTTTAAGGCAAAGCTTGGGGCACATCCTTGGAGGTCAGGAGGAAGGTTTCGGAGCTCTTGCCCTATGCAGGGATTTTCCTTTTTTATTCTATGTACATGTGAACCAGAGCTTTCAAACAAAACCCTGAAAGTTTTATTACCCGTTCCTGAACAGCAGAAATAATTTTGGTAAGTGCTATCACAATTAAAATGACATCCAAAGAAGCATCTGTATAGCAATAGAATAAAATAATAAAAAAGATGAAATGGTTCGAGTGGCATTCAAGCCATCCACCCTTCTCCCTTATCTCTTGCTCCCTCCGCCTTCCTCCGGTGAGACTGACTTTTAAAATACTGCAGGTCTCAACAGGAAATCTGCTGAAGGTGCAAGAGCGAGGTTTAATAGGGTCTGCTCTGTGCTTGATCACCTTGCTGTCAGTGGGGACACCTACTGCTGGAAAGAATGACAGGCCTGATAAAAAGAGAAAGGAACAACCAGCAGGGTTGGCATCCCAGGACAGAATGTGCTTCAGAGAGAAATCTTCTGCCAGAGACAGAAGGGCTCTGCCAAGACCTGCCAGGGCTGGCTTGTAGCAGAAAACTTCCCTTGGGTGTCTGTTGGTTGGGTAAGGAGCAGGCAGTTGTCTGTATGCCTGTGTAGGTTTTGCATAAGCACTAAACTCAAAAAAAAAAAAAAGTGTGCATCTATCCATCTGTGGCTAGTTTCTAAGCATTGCCTTCTCCAGAGGGATAGAAACAATAGGATAGATACACAGGTGTATATTTATTTGGCTCACATAATTATGCTGGCTGAGAGGTCCTTCTAGAAACCCAGAAACAGCAGAGAGATAGCTGCAGTTCAGATCCCATGGCCTGAGAACTGAAGAGCTGATGGCACAGATTTCAGTCCAAGTCTAGTAAGGACCAGTCTGAGGGCAGAAGAAGATCAAAGTCTCAGCTCTAGCAGCCAGGGAGCAAAGTCTGTCCCACTCCGTCCTCTGTTCTAGTCAGGCCTCCAGTGAACTGAGCAAGGCCGCCCACATTAGGGAGAGTGATCTGCTTGACTCAGTCTACTCAATCAAATGGTAACCACGTCTATGGACCATTAGCATCTGGGAAGGTGTCAGAGAATGGGATGCAAGGGGCAGAAAAGAGGAGATATGGTCAAAGCATGGTATACACCCATATGGAAATGCCAGCGAAAGCCATTAGTTTTTATAATTAATATTTGTTCATCATCATCATAATAATAAATGAGAAAAAATAAAGAGCTAGATCTCTTTGAAATGTTAATTATTTGCACCAGTGCTCTCACAAAATAATGATTAGTCAAATATCTGGGCACCCTGTGACCCAATCAAGTGGACATATAAAATTAACCCTCATAAGCACCCATCTGCACTTTTGGGAGCCCTGAAAGAGACAGGAAAACAGTGGGTGATTGGAACCTTCATGAGTGAAGTCTTACACGCTGGTCCAGGGGTACTTTGGGACTGCTTCCCCTGTGGAATGCTGTTCCCTTCCTCTTCACTCCAAGACACATGTAGTTTTCTGGGTGCTCCTTGAATTCTCCTGCCAACTGTTGACAGTAAAAAGGACTCATGCAACAACTGTGAGAAGGACATGGTGACCAGAATCCTCAGGATGCTGAGTGTATTTTGTCTTGTCCCTCTTTCTTTTCTTTCCTTCCTAGTCCCTTGGCATGAAAAGGCCAAAGTGCTTGCACAACAGCAATAGCTGATGATTTAAGAGGCCTGCAATGCTGTCTATGAAAACCATTCCTTTGTGAACTACACTTCCATTCTGACAAGGACTAGAGTTATGGGAACGGGATGCACAAATCCCAGAAGTGTCATCGAGAGTTATGAGAGTGGAGTCCCTCTAACTCCTACACATTGGTCCCGATTCCATGCACTCCACCTATCACGGACAAGGTATATACCCGTACGGAAGTGCCAATGACCTTTTTATTTCCCAGGTGATAGTGCCTTTAGAAAACCCATTCTATCACTGTGAAGTATCTGGATAGTGTTGAATGTGTTAGGGAACGTGCACTCTGTGATGATTTGTTCTCCAAACCTCTCCTTTCCTGTGAGTGTGCACCTAGATCCCGTGGGATATTGAGTATTAACTTACAGCAGTGAGTTTTGTGCTTTAGAAGCCCTCAGAATTGTACTAACTAAGGCCTTTAAAGGCAGGAAAGGCAAACCCAAATGTGTAATATTTGTTGATCTCATTCAAGATGAATTTTTGTCCTTTCCATGGTATAAGAAATCCCATGTGGTTGGGTTTCTACAAGTAGTTGATGTTTCCCCTTGAGAGATGGTGTCACATGGGAACCACATGACAGAGTTCTCAATTTGGCCTGTGCTGGTAGCATAGACCTTGGGTAGTGGGAGTAAATAGGTTAGTGCTGGTGAGTGGGAGCCCATGCAATTGGATATGCTACCTGTCATGGTGGTCATTACATTTATGTGCCCAACATGCAGGCACTGGGATGGCCAATGGGAAAGTGAACAATTGTGTCTGATTGTTCGGTGGCTCTTATGTGGTGGACACTCCAGTAAGTATCAAACAATTGACAGATCTTGCTTTATTCTTTGTATTCACTCCAATAAGTCATCCGCATAACCCTTCCAGATTCTGGATATCCCTCCCAGATCATGTAGGTGTCTCTGATCTTTCATTCCTTTTCTTTCAGAGATCTACCACTAGCCAAGCCATTTGCCACTATTTATGGGCTCTACACTTTTATAAACTTGAGTCCTCTTAAACCTCAAATAAATGATCAGGGGATTCCCCAAAGTTCTACCAGTTGGAAGGATTTCTCCTCGTCACTTCAATTCCATGAAGCAGCTGGGAGTGGGCATAGTCCAGCTGTCACCCATTTGGGGCTTTCATTCACATACTAAGCTCAGCCTTTCCCTCCTCAGCCATTCCATCATGAGGGACTCCTCAAGAAGACAAAGGTGTGAGCTGATGGAAGACACACAAATGTAGCAAAGGAAAATGTGGGTGTGTGGGTTACCTGCTCATGGAGCTTATTGTGCTCTCGTGGGCTACTTATTCTGAATCCTGTGAGTAACAGTCCCATCTTAGGGATAACCAGTGGCTTCACTGAGTCTTAAAATGTGGTGCGTCTCACTGAGTCCAATTTATAATACAATGTCCGGCCAAATGATTCCCTGTTCTCTCATAATCAGGTATACCTGTTCTTCTACATCCTAGTAGCTCAAGTTCTTTTCAAATGGCATGTGCTTCTCTAATGCAGAAGGCATGATTTTACTTCAAAATTTTGTTGGTTTATATTGCAATATGTTCACTGAGGCTTCCCACAGCTCCATAGAATATCTCCTCCCACCAAGGATCTTTAGTGTCACAGGGGACACTGCATCCTGTGGTTCAGTTTCCAGCTCTGCTTGCACCACACTAGAAAACTTCTATAGCAACATTTCCAGGCACCATGGAAAGATAGAAATTTTCCATGTGAATGGTCAGAGAAGAATTTCCAGGTATAAAATCTGCTCTTCCTGGGATACAAAGAGGACTATCAAACATTGTGATCCCCTCTTAATGGTAGAAGGTACAAGTTAAAATAATCTGTCATTATCTCTGGAAAGACAATTCTAACTCTATGCCACCAAACTTGCAAAAAGTAATCTTGGATAGGCCAAGATTCTGAATATTTATAGGTTTCATCTCCTACTCTATAAAGCATATGTATCTTACACAGGACCTCCAGCATGCTCTGTGCTTCCTGTTACTTCTTCACATTGCCTCGTCAATATCATGAATAAATATGACATTGTTTGGAATGAACAAACAACCTACATCCCTTCAGACTCCAAAATAGATGGTAGGAGGACATAGCCCTGGGGTAAGATACCAAAGATACATTTTGTCCACGCCATATGAACATAGACCGCTTTTTGTCCTCCTTAGTAGGAATAGAAAATAACATATTTGATATTTCAAAGGCTGCATAACATATACCAGAAGCCATCTTAATATGCCCTAGTAAACATTCCACATTTGGCACAGAAGTTGAAATTAGGGTTTTGGATGAGAAAATACTATTCATATATTTTGCTTTGTCTGTAATACACTGTAATCCTTTAGGACATTTAGTCTTTGGAGAGTTCAAACTAATGAGAGGAATAGGGATGTCATCCCTACATCCACTAGGTTTTAAAGTATTACATTCATCTTTTCCTTTCACTTTAGAATACAGTATCACTTTTGACTTACTATTTTTGTAGAGAGGTGGAAGTTGGAGAAAGAAATTTAAGAAATTTACATTTGGCCTTCTTCATTTTAATAGCTCTTACCTCACAATTCAAGGAACCTGTGAGGTCTGTGTCAACTACCAAGTGTATGCATTTCAACTTTTATTCAAAGGCTAAGGAAATTACCAACTGTGTGTGGATGGATCCAGAGGACACTGTTGAACAGTTGTACCTAATGAATGCATGAGGCCCCCTATGCTAGCAACTACACCATGATGACAATCTTGGCTCCAGATATCAATGTCAAATTGGGAACTGTATCTAACCAGTCCTCAAAATATGTGGGTCATCCATTTCCCTAAGTATGTGGTAACTTGGGTAAATGGCCAAGAAACTTTTGAAAAAACAATGGGACAATCATTACCTTGTATTCATTCTGTAACAATGGAAGTATCTTTTTACCTGGGAATCCTGCCTATTCTACTGTCACTGGGTCCTGAATCTGAAAACTGACTAGCATCTGGAAGTTGGGTAATGTATCTTGACTTTAATTTGGGGTAGCTGTCTCTGCCTCTTTATCTATCTTTGATTTCTTTGATTATGTATAGGACTAATAATGCTCTCAATATGATTCATTTATCTTTTCACCAAGGATGCCATGTTTTTCTAATCATTTTCATGGATCTCTGTGAGTGTGGACCCCTCTGGCTACTCTCCAACCTTGTCGCTCATGATAATAGTTATACTGAAGGTGTGTGAGCTGTAGTTATCCAGATTCTAGGAGACCTCCAGGCAGCACTAGCTGGAGGTCTAGCTCCTGAGACAGTTTATCCCATCATTAAGCATCCAGTTTGCAGAAATCCTTTCTTCTGCACCAGAAATAAGATTCCTGCAGTTAACATCCATGTGGCTCACTTTTAGATATTTTCAGGTAGCCACCAGGCAAATCTGTCTTAATTTCCTCACAGTGACTACTTTTTCTGCTTCTAAACTAATTTCAACAGAGCTAGGCCTCCCCATTTACTAAGGGGGTCAAAATTCTAATTTTGGGTTATATGGAAGGGAAAAAGAACACATGTGCTCCACTGAGGTGAAACAAAGACCTAATGAAATAATAATTAAAAACAGATAACATGTATGAGGTACTCAGTATGTGCCAGGCCTTGTGCAAAAACTATACTGACATTATTCTCACAACAGGCATGCATTTATACAAGAAATATTTATTAAGCACCTAAATCATTCTAGAAACCAGGGATACAGCAGTAAAGAATACAAAAAACCCTGCCCTTAGAAAGCTTACATTCTAGAGGTGGGAAACAGGCAATAAATAAGATAATTGAGTGTACTAGATAGCATGTTAGGTGTTGAGTATTAAGGAAAATAATATAATGCAGAAGAAAAGCAGGAAATGTTGGGTGGTTTCCAAGTTGAGATATTGTGTTTGAGGGAAAGTCTCCCTAAGGGTAAGGTGAGGAAAGACTTGAAGGAGGTAAAAGGGTGACCCCTGTGGACAACTGGGAAGACTGTCCCATGGAGAATGAGCAATGAGGGCAATGATCCTGAGGTAGGTACTATTTTCTCCATCATACAAGTGCTTGAATGAGTTTCCCAACAACCTGCTGCTTGAAGATGGAGCCAGGATTCAAACTTGGGTCTGCTTGATGTCAGACCTACTTTACCATACACTTGCCCAGTGCTGGAGTGTGAGTGACATTAGATAGCTCAAAATGCTCTCTGCTGCAGATGGTGACACAAAAGCTTGGAAGATGGAAGCAATTTATTGAGATGAACATATGTGGGTAACGGCTGAGCTGAGACTAGCATGCTGTCACTTCCATGCCACTGTCACTGTTTCCAGAATCCAGACATTTATCCTCTGGCTAGAAATATTTCCCAAACCAAATGGGGGATTTACAAAAGCTTTATCAGTGCGTTTTGCTGATAGGCATTTTAGAAACTTGTCTTGACCTAACTGCACTAAACGATGTCTCTGATCTTGGACTTATCTTACTGCCAGATGTGACAAGGCATAGATGATGGCGTTGGAGGCATCTAACCTGGAAAATAGGCTCAATGCTTTTCTAGCTATGTGACCTTGGGCAAGTTATTAAACCTCTCTGACTCCCAGTATAACCATCCATAGGAGGAGGGTAGGATGCCTCTCAGAGATGTGGTAGGGATTAGAGAAAATAACACATGGACAGCACCTCACACAGTGATTAAAATATTAGAGATGTTCCGAATGGGTTCATTGTTCTCTCCTCTGTGTTGTCATTTTACATGCACAACTCTTAATTTCTTAGTTTTTTAAAATTATTATTGAGAGGTGAGAGATTACTGTATATGTCTACTTACTGGACACATTTTAGATTATATGGTGGTAACTGCACAGTAAATACTTAGAAGTGATTATTTGACTGCTGGATCAGTGGAGAAGAGAAAGATGAGTGACTATTGCTTCGGGATTCTGCCGATGCATCAGTCATGTAGGTGTAATATCCGGCAGCTCACCATAGATGTTTGGGCTGATACGACAGACTAGCAGGTATCTTCTTATTTCTTCAAAAGTCACTATGTGTCATTCTGGAAGAGAGGCCACTTGCCAAGTAGAGGGAGATGTTTCTTCAGTCAAGAGAAGAGGAGTAGCTGTCACCACCTGGACGTCCCAGTTATCAGAAGGTTCTTGCAATTTCCTGGTAAAAAAGTAAAAATTTCAGTTTCGCTTGCAACTGTAACACCCTTTACCCACAGATCTTTCATCAGGGCTACTATCAAAGAGTCAAATTGACCGATTTCAGTTTTTATTTCTTTTGCCCACCCTCTGGCAAGTTCTCAACGAGCAGCTAACCAGCTGAAAATAGGAAGAGAAGAAAAGGGCCTGGACTTAGATGATTCCAGAAATGGCTCATCAGCCACCAAAATTGAAGTTCTTTTTTCATTCATATAATGCAGAAAAAAATTTCCACTGTAAATATTAGGAATAAGTTCAACAGAATAACTTGCTTGCAATTTCTTTTTAAGGAAAAAGAGAATGACTTGTTTTTGTTGCATGTCCTCATATGTTGGTATATTGAAACCTCAGAGCAACTCTGTGAGATACTTATTGCTTGTGTGTTCAAGATGAAGTGCTGAATTCTAACAGCATTAAGTAACTCACTCAGGGGTGCAGAGCTTGTAAGTTGCACACACAGATTCAAACCTACAGGTTGTTAAAAGGCAAAAGATTTGTACAATCTGAAGAGAAACCAGAGTATCTTACATGATACTAATATGATGCCAAAGTGTCCCCACTGCACCTTGTTTTCTGCCTCCATCTAAGATGACTATGGAAGAATAACTTCTCCTTAACCTATCATAAGTCAACTCTCTTACTCTCCCATAAGTCAATGAAGGCTGACAGGGGGTGTTTTGCAATTGTTTCCTTTTTAAAATAATGAATTATTTAAGGAAGCCATCCTTCATACAGAAAGAGTGTCTGCTGAAGAAAATATTAACCTTATAAAAAGTAAGGCATCTAAGATTTTTGTGGTACCAGGGATCGAACTCAGGACTTTGCACTTGCCAGGCAGGTGCTTATTCTACTGAGCTATATCCCCAGCCCCAAGCCATCTAAGACTAACTTGTACAGGACTTGTCTTCGAATACTGTAATTATGATGAACCTTGAGATAGGATGCTTTAATGTTGCGCACTAGAGAAGGAAAGGGAGAAACTCACTCTTCTCATTTTGGGACTGGGAATTCTGAGGACAGAAGGAGACTATTTAGAAAAGTTGCAAAGAGAATTGGTAATTCTGAATTCAAATATTGGCAAGTTCAATTTGATACGTATTTTTCCTAAATAAATCAAGCCATCCATGTATTTTTATTTACTGTGTACGTCTGTAGGAAAATAACAGAAAGAAACTATGGAAAAATGAATATTGCCCTCTTAGGGTTACAGAATTATCAAGATATTTCCCCCATATTTTGCAATGGCTTTCTTTATATAAGGAGTATACAAAATAGTAATTTTGTTCACTGTATTGGATGCTCTGAAAGTAACCCTACGTCCAGAGCTAAGATAACTTCCCATCAACTTCCTAATGTGACATTTGATTGCTCTGCACTGTGGGAAGACAGATTTCTCCTATGGTGGAGGCACTCACACCATCTTCTCAAGGATGAAGTGAAATGTGGAATTAGGTCTCTCAGGATTCACACCCTGTACAGAAGACCAACAGCTTCAACTTTCTCCAGTGGTTTTCATAATGAACTCTAAAGTGGAGCTGGACTTCTTCAAGCTAGTGTCACTGAGCACAGATTTTCCAGCTAGGATTTTCCTTTTCCATTTCATCTGAGGGGCTTGGAAGAGTATTTAAAAATCAATTATTTCATCAACCAATAACAAATATTGGCACTGCTGTGGGGAAAAGGAACTCATCTCCCTTGGTGAGAGTTCACAACCACTATGGAAATCAGTATATGGATTCCTCAAAAAAGTAAAACTAGAGGTTCCATTTGACCTAGCTATTTCCTTTCTAGGCCTCTCCCAGAAAGAGTTAAAAGCATCATGCCACAGTGATGTATGCATACCTGTGCTTATAACAGCACACTGTACAATAGCTAAATCTTGGAAACAGCCCATAAATCCATCAACAGATGAATGAATAAAGCAAATGTGGATCGGCTTGCTGGCGGCGGAGACGCCCGGCAATCCCGCGTTTCGCGCGTGTCGGGCGAGCCGCGTGGAGGGCGCCGCCGGAAGCGGAGAGAGGGATTTGCTGGGCCCTGGCGCCCTGGGAACACGGACGCCTCGATCGTTCCCGCCTCCCGAGCCGGCGCAGCCCCCCGGCGACTCCCGACAGAGATCGGCTTGTTAGCGGCGGAGACGCCCAGCAATCCCACGTTTTGCGCGTGTCGGGCGAGCCGCGCGGGAGAGAGGGATTTGCTGGGTCCTGGCGCCCCGAGAATACAGACAGCTCGATCCCTCCCGCCCCCCCCCCACCCGG
>PVLD010006288.1:0-102110 GCA_004027595.1 Dinomys branickii
TCAGACAATCAATTCTCTCAACAATAGAAAAAACACAAAAACCAAAAATCCAAAGACAAAAAACAAAACAGGCAAACATCAACAACAGCAACAACAACAACAATAACAAAAAAAACACCAATAGTTGCTGCTTTACATATTGATATCTTCAAAGTGTGTGTTCAGGACAACACATACAGACATACAAGATTGATCAAATCACCCATCGAAAATTCCATCTTTGAAGTAGTTTTCCCCCGTGCTTTCCTCGTCTCTCCCAATTGTTTTTAGGATTCTTTTGGTTATCTTTCCTCAGCTCTTTGACCTTTATATTTATTAGTTTAGGGCTGGGGATATAGCTCAGTGGAATAAGCGCTTGCCTAGCAAGCGCAGAGTCCTGAGTTCGATCCCCAGTACTGCAAAAAAAAAATATATATATATATATATATATATATATATATATATATATAAGTTTAAACTACATGGAATCTTTATTTTGGCTGAGGTAAAGTCAGAAAAATAAGAAAAGTTGTTGGTTTTGGCATATATGGATGTATGGACTATTCTATTTTTGTATTTACTTCACAGTTGTTTTTTCTTTAAAAAAAAATCTGACACCTCCCCCATGAAAAGCCTAAAGTTAACTATTTAAAAATAGAAATAAAATTCTTGGTTAAAACAGCATTTTTCAGTCTTCTTTTTCCCCACCAAAAGATGTTTAGTCGGAACTTACAATGTATTAGAAAGAACTATATTTGCAGCATAGTTTTGGAAGATAATCTCTCCCTTTTCAGTGAAGGGAGGACTTTATATGGGTCTTTTCTTTATGGCTAGATGGCAAAATGTTTTATTGCTATTTATCAAAGACTGAATTAAAAGAAGAACCAATATTGGTTCTCCCAGAGTAGGATCTATTTGGAAAACTAATTATCTCCAAATGGCTGCAAAATTTCAAGAATCTGCCAAGATGACAAGTCAGAAATACCATTAAGATGACTTACTGCGGGAAGGCACACTGGAGCTCTTGAGACTCTCCCAACAGCAATTTCAAGCCTTAGCCACTTGCTTCTAACTCTCTCCTCCTCCCCTCCAGTCTCTGTAGATGACCACAGCTCATATTTCGCAGAGCAAATAAAGACCAAGGAGGGAGAGAACTCCTTTATCTTCCTTCCTGCCAAATTAAAATGCTCTCCCAACTTCCTTTGCTTTCCTTCCACCTCAGTGGAGGACCTTGCTGTGCTCCACCCAGGTCAATGTGCAAGATTCCTTCTCCATAAAAATCTGTACCTCTCCTTTCCCTCCTTTATTGAGTCATTTTCCTTCAGCTATTACAGCTACTTGAATTTCTTCAATTTAAATAACAGAGAAAAGATGCGGTAAGTAAATGGATTTGGTTAGTATTATTGATATTGTTACCGCATCTTTTCTCTGTCTTGTAATTCAAATACCCCTGCCACACAAGGCAAGCCCTGGTGAGGTATCTCTTTGTGGTCTATGCAGTCAGAATCCAGGCTTGACTTCTGTGCTTGTCACTTTACTTTTTCATTCATTCTGCTTTCAGTAAAATGCACCTGTCTTCTGAGGTTTTTCCCCCTTTGGTAATTATCTCACTTAAATGGCCAAGATACGCTCTCACGACTTTTCCCCCAATGGACTCATCAGAAAACCTGTACCAACAATTAACTGTGTACAAGGCACTGAGCTAAGTATTTCATATGGACCATTTTATTTTGTTCTAATTATGGTCTCATGAGGCAGTAACCACTCCCATTCAGCAGATACAGAATAACTTGCTCAAGCTACGCAAGTGGGAGTCATTGCCAATTGCTTCCTTGCCAAGACTGCAGCATCTGACTTTGGAGCATGTACCTAGAATAAATGACAGCTTTCAGCATACAAGAGTGTCCAACTTTGCAAAGCTCTGGAGGCCACTGAGATATCACATCTACCCCTATGTGGACTTGTTCATTCTCTTAGCATAGTGGTTTTCAATCTAAACTAAGCATGAGAATTACACCTGGTCCCATCCAGAGGAGGTGAATCATAGTCAAGGTGAATCATGACCAAGCTTGCCAAGTGATTGTGTAGAGAGGCCTTACAACTTCTCTGTTTCTCCCCAAGAGCTGTTTCCTACTGCCTTCCTTCTGTTGTAGTTGCTTCTCAGTGGAGTAGACCTCTTTATGTATAAAGAGTTGATAATCAGCTTCCTGTGGATACAGTTAGTGGAAATAATTCTTATAACAGTGTTTGATCCTTCTATTGAAAGGTAAGCATACTCAGACTTGATTGAATAAATACATATGAAATTGTGAAATGGCTTTTAAGGACTCATTATTCCTCAAAATACTAGAGAAAACTTAAGTCAGATGTCTTCAAGCTATTTCTCACCAACGTTCGCCTAAGTCTTGAGAGCATTCAGTGAATCAATGTTACCTTTTATTTTCTCTACTAACAATCACAGTTGTGTGTTATGTATTCTACTGAATAAGCAGCTTTCCAGACAAATAATGAATTCATATGGTGTCTTTACCACATTATTTATTGACTTTAATTCTCTTTGTTATTTAAAAGAGGTATTTGAAATCACCACTGACTGTGTTATGTTGCAAGAAGTAAAAAAGGCTTTTGAATGGTCTCTGTCATTTTCAATTTAACTCTTATATTCTGAGAAAATAAATGCCAAAATTAATTTTGAGAAAAATCTCTTTTCAACAACCATGTCTCACTTTGCTAATGTTAAGAATAACCTGTAGTTTGCCCCTGAAGAACTTTTGTTTTGGTGGGGGTAACTGTCAGCAAAAATTATAGTACCTCTTTCTGAATATCAGGCTTCATCCTCTGAAAAGATATAGCATTTTCAATTTATGATTTCAATTTAAGATTTATGACACTAGTGGGAACCTCGTGGCAGCAGTGTGATCCATTTTGCTGCTGTACAGGAAGCAGGCACAGTTCTAATCTCCCGTTACACAAACCTCAGGACTGAAAAAAACCAGCATCTCAATTAGCATGGGAAACAGGGATGTGGAAGCCCTCAGTTCTCGAATCAACTAAATCCTATAATAGAGTCATATATAAAAGAATTAGGCTTGATCATGCTTCAAAGTAAGATTGAGAAAACCCTGGGTATTTATGGGCTACATCACTTTGTCAAAGGGCATCAAGCAATACATCCAATTAGGGTTTTAAGGGCAAGTTCTATTTTGTAAGATAAAGTTCAGGACCTGAAAGGTAAGCATATTTATACATTTAAGCTTAGCAGACGATAATTTACACTTTTAAAAAACCAGTAACTCTGAAATATGAACCTTTCAAAATTAAAGAACATAGGAAATCAAGTCAAATTGTATTTCAATCCCAGTTTTCTTGTGAACTTGCTTTGTGAACTTGTTCCAATTACTTGTTCATTTTTTCAGGGCTTCACATTCTTTGCTAGATCAGACAATCCCTAAAGTCTTTTCCAGCTCAATCATTTCATGATCTCATTAGGCTTCTTGTAATAAAAGCTAATAAATGAGTTGGAATTGTAACAAAGGAGACAACACTTTCACAGCAAAAAGAACATCCCTGTAAGTCAACAGTTGCAATCTACTCCCTGGGTCACCACTTGAAATCTCTGTGACTGCACTGACAGGACTTTTGAATGAAATGAAATATAGTCCATTCTTCTCAGGCTGCCATAACAAAGTACCACAGACTGCATGGCTTAAATAAGAATAACTTCTGTTCACAGTTTTATGAGTTAGATGTCTCAAGTCAGAGTCTATCAGAGTCATTTGCTGGTGCGGGTTCTCTTCCTAGCTGCCCTCTGTGTCTCCACAAGGAGAAGATGAAGAAATCCTGCTTCCCTATCCTCCCACCCTCCTTCTCTTTTTTCCTTTTCCCCTTTTTGCATTTTAATAATTTTATTGAAAGTTATTCTGTTTTTTGTACAGGGAATTGAATTCACAGCCTTGAGTTTTCCAGGCAGGCACTGTACCACTGAGCTACATCCCTGCCCCTGAAAATTATTCTTTAGTGCCAAGCTAATGGTAATTGGTTAGGTTACCTCTACCAATGCAAAATTAATACTTAAGAATTCAAAACATGAAAATTTAGCCAACACTTGGTAAAACTGAAAATTTATCCATAAAACATGGTTTTAAAAGTTAAGGAGAAGATATATGGTGGGTTTTTGTTTTATTTTTTAATATTTATTTTTATAAGAATTCCACTAGCCCCATTAGATTAGGACCTTCCTCTTATGATCTTATTTCAGTTTATCTCCTCAGACATTGTATCTAAGTGCAGGTTTAAGGATTCCACAGGTGAATTTTGGGAGACATAATTCAGTTCATGGCACCACTTATGCAAATTTTTTATAACACTTGGCTTTTTACTAAAGCTCAGATAAAAGTAGCATAAGTATATGAGGCACTCATATCTAATGTTGGCAGGCTTACCACAGTCTTTGGAATGCTTAGCAATACCCACAGAAATATGCAGTTCTCATACCCTTTTGAGTGGCATTTGCACTTTAAAATACAGTACTCTTCAAACACTCTCATAATTGTGTAAACTATATGCATAAAACAATTATAGAAATATTGTAGAAATTGAGGAAAATTAGCAAAAAATTTTGATGATCATGTAGTAGAAAATTTTAGACCCTGCACTGGTTATATACCCATGCTATAAAATACACATGGGCATTCATATATGTCTAGAACCTGTGAAAGGAAAAAGAAATTCAAGTTACAAAACAGATTCTGAAATACAATTGTATTTTTACCAAATACATTTTGGAGATACAATGCCTTAAACTATCTACACTGGCTTTCTCTGAGTAGTAGAATTTTAGAGGCTTTATCTTTCCAATTTATACTTTTATCTGATTTAGGATTTCATTTTAAGAGCATACATTATATTTGTTTTAGGAAAACAGAAGATTAAGAGACTGTAGACTATGATTAACTCAGGCACTACCTACCAATTCTTCAGATTACACTGAAATTAAAATTAGTTTTTACTTTTATGAAGGAGAGAACTTACATAGTTTTAACAATTGCAAAACTTATGAAAACTAGAAATCCCTAACCTAAACCTCTTCCCTTCCTAGTCTCCCAGGACAAATTTATTCCCCTCTTTCAGCAGTTTTGCCTGTGATTTAACTGTATGTTGGGGCATAATCTGTGTATGCTGATGCTTTTTGATTCTTTCATTTTAGATAGCATCACCTGATGTTTATCCATCCACTTTTACTTCTTTATTTCTCCTTTACTCCTTCACCAGCACTTGTTACTTTACATGTGTCACAATTTGGCTTAATTAATACCTAGAATTTACATTAGTATTACTATGTAAATGTTCACACCTGAGCTACACAGAATACAGTAGTATGTGCTGCCTTATACAACATTTTGTTCCCATGGTTATGAATTATCTTCTATCTTTCTGCTTTTATGCACATACAATCATTTCTGTCCCAAATCTTTCATTCACTGTTTTAAAATCTCTTTCAATATGGTCAAACACCACAGATAATCTATTCCATTTTTGTTGGTATCATTTCTCTTGTATCACCCTCTAATGAACAAATAGTTAATAATGTGTGGAAAGTAAATGCTTTTGAAATATTAACAATTTTTCTTTTAATTTTTGGTCTTTCTCTCTCTTTGATTAAATAGATTATTGTTTTCACCTCTTTTGATAAAAGGACAGCAGAAATTGGACGAGATGAGAGGGGGAAGAATCTTTGCCTTCGAGTTTCAAAACTTATACTTTGAAGGACAGGAAATGAGTTACGGTAATAAAGAGATTTTAGATAAAATTCCAAGAGCAAAAGATAAATGTCCCTTAATCACCTCTTCCTACTTGTATAAAGGCCAAGGGCAGGGACAATGAGAGGACAGTCTTGGATGATGGGGTGGAGGATTTCACCAAGTCAGCATCGACTTACGGTCCATCATCTGTCCCTGTGAGTATTTCAGAGTCCTCCTGAACTAAGCTAACAACTGTTCCCTTGGTTCTTGGTGAGAACAATCCTCAACACCTAGCACTCCATCCACAGAGTACCCCAAGTAAGAGGTGTGTCTGTGTGAATATGTCCCGCTGTAGCGCCCCAGAAGACGTTAGAGTCCTTTCCTTGCACTTGGTGGTGCTGAATGATCTTCTCCATGACATGAGTTGATGGTGAAATACCATTCTATTACAGGTGCCAAAGTGTGAGGACAAACCAAATTGCTATGGAAGCCATCCATTCAGACTGCTGATTCAAAGCATTAGGGAAGGAAGGTACTGGTAAATTCACTTAATGACCCAGTAGAAGGGACAAAATGCTTATATCCAGGTAAGCTAATTGATTACTATACCTGGTTTTTCATCTGTCAAGTGAGTACAGTAGCTTTCTACTTCTCAAAATGGCTCTTCGGTGGTGATGTATGTAAAAGAATATTGAAAATTTAAATGCAATGCAATATTAGGTATCATTTTATGTAGAGATCAAATATTTGATCCTTTCATTTATTTCTTAATTCAACAAACATAAATAAGGTATAGACACCAAATCTGAGTGAAAGATCAAAAGCATATTTTCACAAGTAAGCCCATTATTAGAACTGCAGCATGAGGGAAATTATATCATTTGCCTCTCCAACTGATTACATCTGAGAAAGGTCACTGAAATGTTACATATTAATTCTAAATACTTCTCTGCTCTTTAGTTTGCATTTCAAGCTCAGTACCTACTTGTCAGATATCATCTGTAAACACTGATTAAGCCCCTGTGAGTACCACAGCATGCTTGTCACCCACCAAGCTAGTTATAAGACCTTGTCCTGTCATCTGAGAGCATTCAATCTGACAAGGCTGAGAGCTTATTTCAGTGGTAAATTTCTATGAGTCTGAATTTAATATCAAGATACCTTATAGAAAAGTAACCTATACATTTTTAGTAATAGTTTTCACTATGGCTTCTTTCTTTAATAGTACAAAAAAAAAAAAAGGGAAGAAAGAAGGAAAACTCCTTGTAGAAGAATTTCAATTAATGGATACAGAAAAATAAGAAAAACAGGAAACGGTCATTAGGAAAATAGAGTTGCTTCATGCAAGTACCACAAGTGGATGCTAAAATTAGATGGTGTATGTTTGAGGCAAAGGGTAGATGGACTCTGGCCTGTTTTGCCACTTTTATATACATTTGAGATAATTTCATATTTAATAACTTGAAACTATATGTGAAATGCATATGTTACACTTCCTTGTCTAGCACCTTCTTTGGTTTATTTTACTCTTAAAATTATGCTGTGCCCTATGTTAGCTACTAGCAGCGTTTAACCTCATACATATGTTGCCAGTGATCTCTGTTTGTTTCCTCAAGTCCTCCAGCACTACCTTCTAGCACCAAATGAGGACTGTAAGCATTTCAACAGAACATCTTGAAGACCTACCATTTTCATAGAAGTGTGCTGACAACCAGAATAACACTCAGAAGCAACCCATGAGCCAACACCTACTTTGAGGAGATGAGCATTTTGTGAAGATAACATATAAGAATGAAACTACATCATATGAAATGATGTGATGCCACACATTGTTTTTTGGTATTAGCTATAGGAATTGGAAGGCACAGAAAAAGGTTAATGTTAGCAAATAAGAGCAAGCTGGACCTAAAATATACACAGGTCTTGGTGACAAATGACATAGGGAGAATCTACAGTCTGTGAGAAACTAAGGGGAAGTGGAGAGCAGTTGTGAGAGAATGAGTAAAGTTAAAAGTCTGAGCTAATGAGGAGAGAATGGGCCTAAACAGAGCTGGACCAGAGCTTTCAGGGCTGTGAAAGACAGGAGTAAAGTGCTTGAATTTTGTCTGGTTTTTTTTTTTTTTTTTTGTACCGGGAATTGAACTCAGGACCTCATGCTTGCCAGGTCAGCACTTATACTGTTGAGCTATATCCCCAGTCCTTTGAATTTTGTCCAAGTAAAAGCAGGAGGAGTTTTAAGGGCTTTGTTATGGGCAAATTTGTTTTCTGGCACCAGTATAAACAACTATGGTGGGTCTCAATCCAGCATCAGCTCCATTTTTGAAAATCTAATGGTGGATCTTTGAGAACATTTTATGAGATGTAAATTGGATTGTCCTCACTTTCCCTTCTCAGTCCACCCTCTTTCCACCTTATACAGTATGCTCTAGAAGTTTTCTGTTGTTCGTAGGATAAAGACCAAAATACTTGTTATGGTTTGTGTCTAGATGTCCCCCCAAGTGTCATGCAGCCACAGAGTTTTTCCAAGGTGACTCAGTCTAGAGTGTGTGATCGATTCCTGGTGCACTGCTGGGATTAACGGTGGGTGATTGCTGGATCAGTCCCCTGATGGAATTGGCACTGCCCTAAGCCCAGTAGATTGGATACAATATAAGGCACAGAAAGACATTTGTCTCTCTCAGTTGTTGCTTTTGTTGTCTTCTACTGTCATGAACTGTTGCTCCTGTGCTATGTGCCAACCTGCTTTGGAGCTGACTGACTATGGACCAAAACTTCCATGAACTGTGAGCTAAATAAATGTTTCTTCCTTTAACTTTAGGTATTGGGTATTTTCCCTCAGCAATGAGAAAATTAAAAAACAATACTTAACAATGCATATGACTTTCTAAGATTAGATCCAATCTACTGTCCTTCTCTAGGCCGTGTTTTCCTGGAGCCCTTTTGTTAGTTTTTCAGTATTCTCTGACTGATGTATGATGTATGAGCATGCAGTTCTCTTCGGATAAACATGTCACCTTATCTTTTGACTAATTCATTGATTTTTATCCTTCTGACGTTAATTCTATCTCCTAATTATCACTTCACAATTGGGAAGTCTTGCTCCTCTCTCTGAATAAATGTACTGATAGCACCAAGGATCTCAGCTTGTAGAACCTTTCCTATTTGTATATTTACAGTAGGAGATTATTTGATTTTAATTATGGAATTATTTAATTATGCTTTTCTCCCTTATTAGATGCAGATATCTGTGAGAAGACTATGTCTATTACCCACTGTATTTCCTACTGCTAGCATATAGAAGCTTCTCAATCAGAATTTATTAAATAGGCAAAGAAATGAAATACTAAAAACATCCATTTTCTTCATATCCAAGTCAGTATTCTATTCCTTAATCATGAGAAAAATGTCCTTTCCCAACTCCAAACCCACAGAGTATACGGTCTGGTATGTTATACATTTTATAATGTGGGCTCTAAAGTATTATTTAGGTAACATTTAAAAATTTTTGCTATTTTACTAATGAACCAACTCATTGTGATTTTCTGAACTTTTTAAATGCCAGGATAGTAGCTAGAACATATTTGATATATAGAATGTATTTTTAATTGGGGTAATAATGCTGGGCTCTTGAAAAACAAATCAGTTAACTGCACTAAACTGCATTATTAGAGCTTAAATAGAATTTTGTTTTGGTCAATAGGTCAATATTCACACACAGGGAACTTTCCTAAGCACTATGAATTATTCTGAACTAAATAATTGATGGTTCCTGCCTGGCTTGTAATCATGCAGCTGATCTATAGTATATGGTAGAATAAGAGCATTGTTAGTACAACAGAAACATGGAAGGGAGAAGATTTGTTTTAACAGAGAAATTCACCAAAACTGGAAGGAAACGTAACACAAATTGCCAAGGAAGAGTGTGTTTTGATAGCTTAACCTAGGTGTTATTGCTTAGATCTATGCTGTGGTCCATGTGGCCAGCGGAGTCCTAAGAGGGGGCAATGCGAGATTAAGAAGAGACAAAACACATAGAAAAAGGAAAGCTGGGACCAGGTAAGACCCAGCCTCTCTGACAGAGGGGCAGTGACCACCCAGCATGGTCTGCATCTTTGTTTATACACAGTAAAAAGGGGGGAAGTGTGCAATGGAACCAAGAGAGCAAGGCCTTGGTGTTTTGCTTAGAACACTGAACACCAACATTCTCAGAGCCATCTGTGCTGTGGGTAACAGGGAGGAATACCAAGGCTGTTCACCCACTGATAGGCCACTAAACTAGAGATCAGCTTGTGTGTATGGTTTGTCTCTGACATTTTATGTTCCTGGGACTGGTTTTGCTCTAGTTCCAATAACTGTGCACGTGGCTTGCCTCTGGCACTCCACGTTCTCGGAGCTGGCCTTGCTCTAGTCCTAAATGTGGTTGATCTTGAGCTCAGCTGCTCCCCACAAATCTAAAATGTCTCCCCAAAGTCTCATGTGTTCGGAAGGTGATAGGATCATGAGGGTGCAATACTCGTGAATAGATTTATCCTTTGATGAATTCCATAGCTGAACATGCTGTCAGCATGTGGGACCTGTTAGAGGACATGGCCTGGAAGTGTGTATTTTTGTCCTCAGCTTCTCCCTTTTCCAGCTCCTGCTGTCATGATGTAAGTGGCTCTCCTCCCCTTAGGCCTTTGCACTGTGCCCTGTCTGCCTTGGAGCCAGCTGACTATGGATTAAATCCTCAAAAATCCTTAATCTAAAATAAACCTCTCTTCCTTTAAATTGGATGAGTGTTGCGCATTTTGCTTCAGTGATGAGAAAGTGACTAATACACCAGAAAGACAAAGCTTCCAGTAAAACAATAACTAACAACATAGAGCTCAGGAAGAGGTAAGGCACTAGGAGAAAGGCAAGCAGCCCAACCAGGCCAGGGCAGAGGGTGAGGGGTCTGTGAATACACATGACAGGAAATAGACTAGGAAATCGGTTTCAAGTAATAACATGCTACAGTTCGCATGTATCTGATGGATAATGAGAATTTACCAAAGATGATGAGCACAGAAGTGCTAATATCAGATGTGCCTGACCTTTGTGTGTGTCTGTGTTTTTGAGATAGGGTCTCACTATGCAATTCAGGCTGACCTTGAGCTTACTTTGTAGCCCAGGCTGGTCTCGAACTCACAAAAATTCTCCTGCCTCAGCCTCCCAAGTGCTGCAATTACAGGTATGCGCCACCGCGCCTCCTCTTGCCAGTTCCTATGGTAACAAGAACAAGGCAAGAAGTGCGGAGAACAACACAGAGAAAGTGTGTGAGGAGACCTTAGGCAGGGGAAGAAAATGTTCAATAGTCTAAGGAAGCTAAAGAGGAGCTGACAGAATTAGTAGCCATGACACAGGAGTAGACAGGTAACGGATGTGTTCAGTAAGTGGAAAGAACAAGATTTAACAAATATTAAATGTGGACACTGAAGAATAAAAGCCTGCAAATTTTGGATTCATAACTTAACTGAGGTTGAATTAAGAGCAAAAATGACATGGAAACAGATTAGTAACAGGGACCTGTTTCTTATTGTTTTAACCCCTTGGGCCATAGCAAGCTTTCAATATTATTTGAGTTTTTCAATGATGAAGGACTTTGTCATTCACCTTTGATGATCTACTTTCATTATTTTCATGTTGTACAAAAATATGAATAAACATGAATTTCTACTTGACAGCTTTGGGGCTTTTCTGATTTAAAATACTGTAGAGAATCTGTGTTGGTTTGGGGACTTATTTTGCAAGGGAAATTATGTATAATATAGGACACATACTTTATATGATTATTTATAATATTCACCCAAACAATTATATAAAAAAGAATGCAGGAAATCTGTCCACACAACATAGACCAAGAATCCAACTGAAGGACTAGATCCCACAATAATATCCTACATGAGTCCAACTTAAGACCCAGAGCTCATAACAATGCTTCCCACAAATCCAACTGGAAGCCCAGAGCCCACAATATCTCATGCAGGCCTGTTTTGAGGATATGCACTGCAAAGCCCCAAAGGTCAGTAGTGGAATCTAGAAAGTCTGTGCCAGTGGGATGAAGGAGCTGTGCTAGCCCGCTGAGGTATCTGCACTGGATCCAGGAAGCAACACTCAGAAAAACCAAAGCTTCCCCGAAAGGTACCACAGCCATCCTCAGCAACAGTGAGGTCCCAAGCCCAGTGATCAAGATGGCTGAGTCCCCATCAAGGAAGCCAACCCAGCAAGTTTCTCCAGGAGACTAGCAGTGCACCATCTTCTCCTCTGGAACAAAGTGATGCTCAAAGTGAGGACCAGAGCTCCCCCAAAGTGAACCAAAGCCATTCGCAGTGTCAACAAGGTCCCAAGCTCCTCGGAGGATGAAAACTGCCAAGTTCATCAGGAAAGTCAGCACAATGAGCTGCCCCAAAACAACCAACTCTTCTACCAGCCCCAACAGCCTTTCTCCACTCCCAACAGCCTTAACTTTCCCTTCTCCAGTTCTGCCTCTTATGCTGCTGGCAACAATCCCCTGGTGCCCCTCCCACACCCAGCACTACGCTTACTCAGTTCAGTTGGTTATAAGTTGACCACCAATTATCAATCCACTACAGTATCTATTCCCTTGAGTGCCCCCTTTTCACCTTCTCATTTTTTCTAGTTGCCTAATTTTATTTACAGCAAAACATAGTCATATTTTAAATGTAGGTAAAGAATAACCCTTTCCTCCTATTGGTAATTAAACTCTTGCTTCCATTATTCTGTGAGCAACTAAACAGAGAGTGGACAGTAAATAACTGCCCAACCCCCTGTGAGTCTCAGATGATTAAGGAACCATCCATCCTTTCAAGGAATCCATAGAGGTGAAGATAGTACTTCCGGTCTAATCAGTTACACATGATATGCAAAAAGCCAGGATAATAACAAAAAAGCACCACTTGAGATTCCTCTCCGTGCCTTCCTTCTTTTAACACATATTTTGAGAGTCTTTGTTGGGTCTTTTGTGAGATTTGACCCAGAATGTGCCTTTTGGACATTATTATAGTAGAGGAAGTTTACACTAACCATATAAAGAGAAAATAAGTCTATACAATTAACATGTACATCTGCTTAACAGTATTATGAAATACTGATAATAATTATAAAAACAGAAATATTCAGTTAGGGCTTAGAATATGCTAAGTCAAACCCTGTGGTTGCAGAGCTGATCCTCTGACATTACATTACACTGTAAGTATGGAAACTAAATTTTCTCAGCTTGTTGTACCTACTTATACAGCATGATCAGCGAAGCCTTGTCCAAGAAGATAATACTTAGAGAAGGAGAATGCACAAATCTACAGAAAGCATTTCAGGGAGATGAAAAGGCATGTGCAATGGTCCTTAGGCAGAAAAAACTTGGTGTTTTCTAGGGACAAAAAAAGATAGGTTAGCTTGAATTGACAAGAATGAACTATTGGCTTTCGGCTTTCGGCTAGGAGGAGGCAAAAGTGCAACTTTATTCTGTCGTCCGGAATCCGGGTTCATCCAACACCAGCCGCCTCCAGCATGCCGCCCAACTTCGACCCCAACGAGATCAAAGTCGTGTACCTGAGGTGCACCGGTGGCGAAGTCGGTGCCACGTCTGCCCTGGCCCCCAAGATCGGCCCCTTGGGCCTGTCTCCAAAAAAAGTGGGTGATGACATCGCCAAGGCAACTGGTGACTGGAAGGGTCTGAGGATTACTGTGAAACTGACCATTCAGAACAGACAGGCTCAGATTGAGGTGGTGACTTCTGCCTCTGCCCTGATCATCAAAGCCCTCAAGGAGCCACCAAGAGACAGAAAGAAGCAGAAAAACATTAAACACAGTGGAAATATTACTTTTGATGAGATTGTCAACATTGCCCGACAGATGCGGCACCGGTCTTTAGCCAGAGAACTTTCCGGAACCATTAAAGAAATCCTGGGGACCGCCCAGTCTGTGGGCTGCAACGTGGACAGCCGACACCCTCATGACATCACCGATGACATCAACAACAGCGTTGTGGAGTGCCCCGCTAGCTAAGAAACGTAAAATACTTCAATGAAAAGATGATCAGGCAAAAAAAAATAAGAATGAACTATTGAGACAATGATCTGGATAAAACTGGAGAAATAGAAAGGAATCAGATCCTGCATATTGAAATGCACTAAAAGGATTTTGATTCAGAAGAAATGAGAAAACATTGATATTGCACAAGTAGGCATAGTGATACTGCCTTGTTTATGTTTGAAAAGCCTGGATCTGAATCAAATATGCAAAATGTATTGGAAGCACTAAAGAGGAAGAGAAATGGATAGTAGCAATAACAGGATTTAAATTCAAATCCTATTAATTACAAGGTCAAGACTTATAACTACTATGTTACACTGTCTGTTACCTTATAATAGATTTGCAATCTGCTATGGAACACTGTTCTGTGAAACATCAGTGATCCATAAATTGTAACCTTTCTTGTCCCCTTCCCACCTCTGTGATTGCTACCTGACCGCTTTCCCCAGTCTCTCTTTTGTTAGGTCATAGGGAAGTAATGTAGTCAAATTTTCATTAGGTAAATGGAAAGGATGCTATATTGAGTTACCCTTCATTCTTTTCTCTTTTGAACATAACTTCCCAGCTCTGCTACATTGGCTTATAGTATTTGTTCTTACAGCACATAATTTGAAGTAGTTTTCACTGCACACAACCAAAGTCCTTGACATGGTGGTAGGGAACATTTGATTTTAATGCAGATGCCTGGATCTCACCTCCAGAGATTTTGATTCAGTAAATTTGAACTGGAGTATTTAAGAGCAATGAGGAGTTCTCAAGTATGAGATCCAAATACAATACTTCACAAGATTCTGTTTGGTGGTGGAAACTTTCCCACAACTTTTCCTATCCCAAGCATGGTATGATGACTTGGACATATCTATTCTATTAAAATTAGCAGTGTTGGAAACCATCAATTGCAAGTAACCCCAGAATTTAATATCCTACATATTTTTTGGTAGACTTCTCTCCCCAGTGCAATATAATACAATAAACAGATAATCAATTTGGTCTCTTTCTTCAGGCAAGAGACAAAAGAATTTATATAAACAATTTCCTGACTGGTCAGCCCTTATGTAGGCTAAATATATCACACAGATGAATGGTAGACAGATTTTTCCAGCTGGGTGGAAACACAATATTGCCTTCCCAATATTAACACGTGGTTACATATGAGATTCAAATAATTATTGCCCAATAACTCTTTTGGAGGTAGTTTTGTAATATAGAAAACACTTACAAAGAAGTAAATAATAAATGAAAATGGATCAAACTTTTCTACCGCAGGCCTTGCTCAAAATAATTACTAATCTGTGTAAGTGGTTATTCAAAAGGCAATAATAATAGCCAATAGGTTAAATCATGATTATAAGTGATTCTAAATATCGGCACTCTAATTATATTTTGGAATCATATCCTGGAGAACAGTCTTCACTGTAGTAATATTCACCCAGCCGGCTGCTTGTAATTGTGAATTTTGTGAAGGTGGTTCATATCCTTAGTGATTTTCTGGCCTCCTTAGGCGCCTCTCTTGGTTAATATCTCACATAATTAGGGCCTAAGACATCTGGTCCTTCTAAAATGTATTGAATTGTAATCCTTTGCATTTGCCTTAATTAGTTTACATATTTCATTCCCTGAAAAATTAGCTTGCATCTTGCATACCTTCACTGAAGGCAAGTAAGGAATTGAAATTGTGTTCTGTTTGTTCAGGAACAGTTCTGAATTTATGTTAGCTCCAGCTGGCCTCTGAATTTATTCCTACATTGTAATAGTCTCATTATCATAAACGTGATAACTAAAAGATACTTATGTACATACTACTCTATAGAGGCAGAATTTTATTAATCAATTTCCAGAAAGTTTTAAGAATTATTCATCTATACCATGAAATAAGTGTCAGTCAACATCTAACAAGTAGCACATATTGTTCTATACCTTGGGGCTATCCAGTTAAAAAATAAAATGCTCCTGACCCTGGCTCTTACACTGTAGAGTGTGAGAAACACAATATATAGGAAAGTAAGTATTAAAAAACAAAGCAAAGGAAGAAAAGAAAAACAAGTATAATATAGCAGATACATAAATGCAATGAAAAAAAATGAAGAATAATGTAATTGAAGGTGATAAAAAGTGGTCACAGGTGACTTTTGTTGAGGTGATAAAATGTACGTGAATAGTTGCATGAGGTGGCAAGTGTGTTATTCAATTATCTGTGCCAAAAGAACTCCAGGCAGAGGACCTAGCAAACTTAGAACCATTATCAGCATGTCTGAGGAACAGACAGAAGGATAACAAGAAAGAAGTTAAGAGATGTGACTGGAGAAAGACTAGGGAGTGAGTCATACAGGGCCTCTAGCAGCCTTGGTAATAAGAACTCCCAGTTGCTGTTGAGAAGTGTGATCAATTAAAAATGTGCCCAAGTGATTTTCTATTCTGTTCATTGAAAGGCAATGTCTATTTCCTTCCTCTTCCTTAATTCTGTTTACTTTTATGTTTTTGAAGTGTTTGGATTAACCCAGTGGTCTCATGCGCACTAGACAAATGCTTCACCTTAGAGCTACATCCCAGCCCCACAGGATGCTTTTTACCCAGTAGAATATGCATATGTGATGTTCATGATAAGAACAGGTCATTAAAAGCCTTGTATCTTCTACCCGGTCACCTTGAGGCCTACCATTTTCTGTATAAGAAATCTGTCTATCCTGAGACTTCCGTGCACTGAGGAGCTCCAAGACAGTTATAGAAAGCTGTATAAAGCAAGAAACATAGAGAGATGCTTATTCAGTGCCAGCTGCTCCATCAATTCTAGTCTGGCTGCCAAATGCGGTGAAGAAGTCATCTGGGACAATTCAGCCTCCGCAGACATCTTACAGAGAAGAACGAAGGCAGCAGACGTATGGCCCTAGCAGAGCAGTCCTAGTCATCGGCAGTTATTCAGATAACTACTGCTGAAGGTCACTGGGAGCATAGATGCATAATTTTTATTGTGCCTTTACAGTTTCTTGACCCCAAAGGTCACAAGCATAGTAAACTATTGCTATTTTACACTTTCAAATTTCCAGTGATGTATTTTACAGCAAGATGTGACTTACAAAGAAAACAACTGGGCAGCAGGTAAGCACAGGAGAATTGAAAGCTGATTTATATCCTGAACGCGGCACTCTAGCCACTGGTCAGGGTCAGCCCTGCAAGGGGACCTGAATGGAAGCATAATGATCAGTTAATTCAACAAGTTGATGGAAGAGAAAATAGTAAATTGGATTAAAATAGTAGCATACAAGGAAGAGGTGATTAAATTTGAGATAGCTTTTGAAGATAAGAAAATATGTGCTCAAAATCATGGACAATACTATTATTTCAAATTTGAAAATATTTTGAGGATATATTAATATGTCATGTATTACACTTATGGAGCTGGGGTTATAGCTCAGTGGAATAAGCGCCTGCCTAGCAAGCGCAGGGTCCTGAGTTCAATCCCCAGTACCGCCGAAAAAAAAAAAATACACTTATTCCGAAATGCCAGGAGCATATAAGCAATCTAGTATCTGCTAAATAAATGAAGTCATACTGAATTGTGCTTTACACTGGATCTTAGCCAAAAGACTGAGAAGCTCACTGAGCTGTTCTTTGATTCAGAATCTATTTTTATGTCTGGTCAGTGATTATGCTTATAACATGAATATTATACTTTTATTATAAGAATTGGTCTTGACTCACGATTTGCCTAGAAGCTTGTAGTATACTTTGTTTCACCATTGATCTTGTTTATCAATATTTTTATTTCTTTGAACAAGTATTTCTGAAGGAACCTTCGCGTGCATGTGGCTGGACCCATAGTTTATCACTGTTATAAACAATAGGCATAATCTGGGCAGAAAGTCGACTTTTCTTTTTGAAGGTAGACTTTCGAGAAATAGTCACACATATAACTATGGCAAATGCTGTGGATTGTATCTAGGTTAGGAATTTGCAAGTTTGAAAGAGGTCACCTTAAAGATATTTGAGAATCGGTTGAAATCTTGAGACACAATCAGTTAATTCTTGTAAAAAGAAGTGTAAGAGTATGCCAGGGAGAGAGAAAAGCAAGTGACAGCGCTGTGCAGTGTCCCTGGCAGGATATAGGAGTGCAACTCGAGACCTCTCCCACTGTGCAATCTGTTTCCTTTCCACACTGAAGCTAGAAAAATCCTTGTGAGGTCTAAATCTGTTCTTTCCCTTCTGCTTCTAAAAATTCTGAGATGGATTCTCTTTTGCAAATTTAACACAGATGGTGATTCCACTTGCTGTTTTCAAAAGTATTGCAAGAGGGCTAAGTTTGGGGAGCAGAAAATGAATTAGGCTTTTGACAAATCGAGTTTGATGTGCCTTCAAGACTCAGGCTAATAGAGATGTCGAGAAGATAGACAGATATACCGGTAGCAAGGTCTGCCTGGAGATGCATAAATTTGTCTTTTTTGAGACAGGGTCTTGCTATGCAGTTCAGGCTGGCCCTACGCTTACTTTGAAGCCTCAGCTGATCTCGAACTCGCAACAGTCCTCCTGCCACAGCCTCCCAAGTGCTGGGATTATAGGCACGTGCCACCACGCCCGGCTTGGAGATGCATAAATTATCATCTACAGGAGATACTCAATCCACAGCATGGCCGAAAGCACCTAGAGAGAGACTGTGAAAGAAAAATAAATTGAAGAAATTCCATTGAGGAATAATATACATTTATGAAAGAAACAAAAGCCAAAGTAAGACAAAAAATTGAGGACCGCGGTGCCATAAAACTCAAATGAACAAGTGATATTCTCAGGATGGTAGAACAGGAGTTGTCATCTGCCTGCAGATGCAGCAATTTGACAGCCACACATGGGTGAGATTATCTGCTTGGAAGTTGGTGCAGAGGGTGATGAAGTTCCAGTAAACTGTTGGAGAAAAAATTGTGAGAAGTATTGAAAAGGGTAAGTGTTATGGTTCTAATATAAGCATGTCTTTGTATCTGGAAACTGGTTTAAGGAAATGTGTCTGATTGCCAAGTTGACAATGGGTAGAATGTTATGGTTGATACATTATGTCAACTTGGGGAGTCTAGAGGTTTAGCTGAGTCACTCAGGAGGAAGCTAAGGTGCTTACTCCATATACATCCTGAGCCTGTGGAAGAGGAGGACATGGAGATTGTGTGAGAGGTTCAAGACCCCTGGATGGAGGTAAGCTGTTTACAGTGTAAGGGAAGGAGAGAGGCTGCTTGCTGCCATTCCTCCCTTTTGCTGGTTGTTTTTGCTGTGCTCTGCTGCCATGAACAGTTTGCCCTCTGCCATGTGCCACTCTGCCTCAGAACCAGCCAAATATGGACTGAAACCTCCACGAACTGTAAGCTAAATAAATCTTTCCTTCCTTCATTTTGGACGTTGGGCATTTTGTCTCAGCAACGAGAGAAAAGTAACCAATACAGTAAGAAGAAAAGTAATTTTGCTCATAACAATGCTCCACAAAGGTGGCAAACCTGTGTCAAGAGAGACCCCTGAAAAACCCACACATTCTTGCATGAAAAAAAGTGAGAGTGTGCACCAGGGCAACATACCAGAGCCTATGGGAAGTAGTTAACACTGTCCTAAGCAGAAAGTGTAGTGCTGTGAATCCCACATCAGAAAAATAGAGTGAGCCCAAGTAAAAAACCTAATAATGTACCTCATGGTCCTAGAAAAATAAGAGCAGCCTAGATCCAAAGTTAGCACAAGGAAGGAAACTAGAAAGCGGAAATCAGTGTTGAGACTAAAACACAATACAAAGAATCAATGAATTGAAGAGCTGTTTCTTCAAAAGAGTAAACAAGATAGACAAAACTTTAGCCATTTTTACCACAAAGACAAGACCAAAGTCCATGCAATGAAAAATGAAAAGGAGAAATCATAATAACATGCTTGTGTTGGATGGACAGCTGGTGGTCAGTTTGTAACACCCAGCTGGACTGAAGCAGCGTGGTGCTGGGTTTGGAAGGCCCACGTGAGGACTGCTGCCCGCAGCATAAGAGGGGAGGAGAGAGGGAGAGGTGGGGCTGTTGGTTCTCCGGGAGGAGCTTGTCGGGCTGACTTTCCTGATACAAACTTGACTCTTCTCGTGATTGGAAGAGCATGGGACCTTGTTGTTGCTGAGAATGGCCATGGTTCACTTTGGGAGAGCGCTGTTCCTTACTTGGAGCATCCCTTCCTGGCTCTGGAGGGGAAGATGTGTGCTGTTGAATCTCCTGGAGAAACTTGTCATGCTCACGTTCCTGATATGAATTTGGCGGTTGTCATGTCGCTTTTTGGCTCCAGGTCAGATCCCTCAGTCTGCTGGCACAGATCTTTCATCCTGCTGGCACAGACATTCTAGCTTCCGCCACTGACCTCTGGACCTTCCCAGGGAAGATCTGTGAAAGAGACTGCATGAGACATAGGCCTCCAGTTGGACTTGTAGAGGATATTGTCATGGGCTCTAGGTCTTACCTGGATTCGTGCAGGACCTTGCCGTGGGATCCAGGCCATCAGCTGGATTATTTGGGTCTCTAGTTTGTGGACAGATTTCCTACACTCTTTTGTATTTGACTCTTTGGGTGATTATTATGAAATAATCCTATAAATTGTGTGTCCTGTATTAAATTGTTCCTCTTGCAAACTCGGACTACAACACTACTGAAATCTAGATTATTAGAAACTACTTCATAAACATGTACATCAATAAATTGGAGAACATGAAAGAAATGGATAGGCTCCTAGATACATGTGAACTACTAAAACTGAACCAAGAAGACATAAAACATTGAATAATCCAGTGAAATGCAATAAAATTGAAATAGCAATAAAAATTCTACCAACTAAGAAAAGTTCAGGTCCGAATAGATTCACTGCAGATTTCTAAAAATAACTTCAGGGAAAATTTAATGCCAATACTCTTCAAATTAATGTAATTGAAAGGGAAAGAGTACTCTTAAAAACATTCCTGGAAGTAACCATTATCCTGATTACAAAACCAGACATATATGCAACCAAAATAAGAGAGCTATAGAAAAATCTCTTTAGTGAATACATATGAAAAAGTCCTCAATAAGATACTGGCAAGTAGAATGTGATGAATCATCAAAAAATGATACATCATGACCAAGTAAGCTTAAATCCATGGATGCTGGAATGGTTCAGCACACACAAATGAATAAATATGATACATAACATGAGCAGAAGCAAGGACAACAATCACATGGTCATCTCAATAAACTGAGAAAGTGCCATTGACAAAAGCCATCATACGTTCACACTAACCCTGAAGAAAATAGATCTACAAGGACTTTTTCTCAATCTGATAGAAGCCATTTATGACAAACCTACTCTCAACATCATATTAAATGGGGGAAACTGAAAGCTTTCCATCTAAAATTAGGAACAAGAGAAGGATGTCCACTATCACCACTCCTGCTCAATATACCACTTGAATATTAGCCCAACCAATCAGGAGTGAGAAAGAAATAAAAGGGTTATGTATAGGGAATAAAGAAGTCAAGTTATCATTATTTGTAGATGACATGATCCTCTACATATAAAACCCAAAAAATTCTACCAAAAGACTCCTAGAATTAATAACCAAATTCAGCAATTTAACCAGAGACAAAAACAACACACAAAAATCAATAATATTTCTGTACACCAATCATGAACTCATCAAAAAAGAAATTAGGAGAACAATTCCATTCACAATAGAATTGAAAAATTAAATTCTTAAGAATTAATCTAACCAAATAATTTAAAGACATCAACAAAAACTGTAGTACTCTGGAAAATGAGAAGAAATAGGACATGAGGAAATGAAAAGATATCCCTTGTTCCAGGATAGGCAGAATCAGTATAGTCAAAATAACACAGCATTCCTCACAGAACCCGAAAAAACAACGCTAAAATTCATGAGCCAGAATTTTATGGAACCAGAAAACATTCAAAATGGCAAGAGCAATCCCAGATTTGAATTTAAATTGCAAAGCTACAGTCATTAAAACAGAATGACACTGGCAAAAAACCAGATGTGTGGATCAATGGAACAGAATAGAAGATGCATAAACAATTTAAGGCACATTACTGTTCTATCTTTCACACGGAGCCAAAGGTTCTGTTGTGGCTGTGCCATTGAGTTTCTGTTCAAAAGTTCTTGCTTATAACTGTGTTCAAGAGTTTTGCGTATTCTGCCTTCCAGCAGGTGAGTGTTTCTGTTTTACTTAGATCTTTGATCCATTTTGATTTTAGTTTAGTACATGCTGGCATATATGGATCTACACTCAGTCTTCTGCATGTAAGTAGGCAAGTTTTCCAGCACCTATTATTAAAGAGGCTTTCTCCAGTATATGCTTTTGGGCCCTTGAGTATTTCATCATCTCCTTATGTGATAAACCTAAAATATAAATACAGAGAAAAATAAAAGGCAGACAATAGGAAGTAAGGAGATAGGTCTTTTTCATATAGGAAGGGGATAAAGAGATGGAAAGAGGAGGAAGGAAGGTGAGGGGGGGGATGGAGAAGGAGCTGGGGTGTGGGATGTGCATGTACCAACTCTACACAAGGAATGTAATCACTATATACTGCAAAAATGTACTAGTAAAAAAAATGCAAAAAAGAAAGTGAGACTCTGGCAAGGCCAGTCCTGCCAATAATAGATCCACTTCCTTCTCACTCCATGCACCATACAGAAATACAGGGGTGATTGTCATAGCTGCATGGACAGGAGAGGTTGGAAGGAGGGAAAGGAGACTTCCGTAGACTGCCAGAGGGAGTCTACTCCAAGCTCCTTGGGAAGGCTACCCCCAGCTGCCCAGGGCCATACCAGGTGCTCAGCGTGCATCATGATCTTCTCTGCTAGGCTAGTACTCTATGTCCTTCCCCATACACAGTACATACAACTTTCTAACATTAACAGCACCAGAAAAAGGAATTTAACTTGACTGTTTCAGAGCACTCCCTTAGGGGAATGAAATGGGAGGTATACAGCCTTGCTTCATGGGCTTAAGAAAAGACACACAAGTCTGGTGTAGCCTACTAGGTGATGCATATCTATAACCCTAGCACTAAAAGCAGCTGAGGCAGGAGTATCGCAAGTCTGAGCCCAGCCTGAATGATTTAGTGAGTACCTATCTAAAACAAAAACAAAACAAAACCCATCACCACCAACACCACCACCAACAACAAAACAGCTTGGGATATAGTTCAATGCAAAGCCCCTACTATTGCAAAGTAGTACTACTTGCCACACAAAGGCCCTGCTATCCTCCCAAGACATAGACTCCTACCCCTCCCCACCAAGAAGGAAGAAGAGGTATGAAGTGGGTACAACTACAGAAAAGGCTTAAGAGAACATCAAAGCTCTGAGCAAATCTTGGGTGATGGTGTTTCCTAAAGATAGTAAGATGGAGGATGTGGCTATTTCTTCAAAAGCAAAGCAAGAAAAGGAACATGAAATCTCAGGGGAACTCAACACCATCAAAGAAACAATAATTTTCCAGCAATTGCTGTGATAACTGTATTGCTGATGTCTGATGTTATATTGAAAGGAATAGTTAATCCTTAAAACTTTTTTATGTTCTGATCAATTTTGCATGCTTGTGTGTGGTAATCTGGGCAGCTGATTTGAAGGTAACAATATGCAATGGGACTACCATGGTGAATTCCTACCATCTTGTCTAGTGAAACTCTGTATTATCTCTAATGTTTTATCTAATAATTATTTTTGTATTCTCTTTAATGTTTTGAACAATCTTCCATTCTTACATCTGGTAATCTGAGCAGCATAGTTGAGGATAGCGATATGTAATATGACAACCACTGTTAATGCATATTATTTTGTCTTGAAACCCTGTATCACTTTAAACCTTCTTGCTTTGGTTTGTTTATGTTTGTGATGCTGGTATGCTGCTATTGTTCTATTTTTTTGTTTGTTTCTGTCTTATTTACTGCTGTTTAAAATTTTGAAGAAAATTTAATGAAGGGAGGAAGAGATGTAAAAAAATAAAGAAACCTAGTAAAAAGGTTTTCTACAAATCACCTTACAAAGAATTCAAAATATCTGTTTCAAAGAATCTCAGCAAATTATAAGATATTATGGACAGGCAACCCCTCCAAAAATCAGAAAAATAGTATGTGAGTCAAACAAAACTCCATAAAGAAATAAAAATTCTATGAAAGAAGCAAACATGAATTCTGGGGCTGAAAAATATAAAGAAATGAAAAATGTAGCAGTATCAATCGTAGTCTTGATCAAGCAGAAGAAATTCTGTGAACTTAAAGACAGCTTTTTTGAAAATATTCAGAGGAGATAAAAAGAATGAAAGACATAAAAAATGCCTATCAAATCTATGGAGCATAATCTCAAGGAAGCCAACACTTGCGTCATGAAGTTTCAGAAAGGCAAGACAGAGACCAAAAAAAGAGAAATATTTAAAGAAACAGAGATCAGAAACTTTTCAATTTGGAAATGGTATATGGCCATCCAGGTACAAGAACCTTAAAAGTCTCCAAATTTCAGCTAGGCATAGTAGTAAATACCTGTAATTGCAGCACTCTGGGAGGCTGAAGCAGGAGGATGGCAAATTTGAGTCCAGCGTGAGCAACTTAACAAGAACCCGTCTCACAAGGGAAAAGTGTTGGGGGTGTGGTTGAATGTGAAAGCCCTGTGTTCAGTCCCCAATATTCCCCTCCCCTCAAAAGTCCCTCAAGTTTCAACACAAAGGCTAAGGTACATTAATGCTCAAATTGTCAAAAGTCAAGGGTAGAGAATTTTGAAAGCAGTAAGAGGCTTACTACACACAAAGGAGCCCTCATAAAACTATCAGTGAATTTTTCGACAGAAACTTTGTCCATAGAGAGAATGGGATGATATTTTTAAAGTTCTGGAAAAAAAATTTCAGCCAATCAAAAATACTTAACTTGGCAAAGGTATCTTTCAAAAACAATTAAAAATAAAGACTTTCTCAAGCAAACAAAAGCTGAGGAAGTTCTTTACCAATAGAACTGCCTTACAAGAAATACTAAATACTTCAAGCTGAAATAAATGGTGTTAATTAGTAATATGAAAACATACGAATATATAAAACTTACTGGTAAATATAAGTATATAGTCAAATTCAAAATGTTCTAATACTAAAGTGGTGGCATATAAATAATTTATAACCCAGGATAAAAGTTAAAAGACAATAATATTGAAAAAACAATAGCTGTTTGACGTATATATTCGATACAAAACTGTTAATTATAATATCAAAACCATAAAATGAAGCGTTAGTAAAAGTGTATAGTTTATATATGCAACAGAAGTTAATGTATTAGTAGCTTAAAGTAGATTGTTATAACTTAGAACAGTTATATGTAAACCTTTTGGTATACATAAAGCAAAAAACAGTTGCAAATACCAGAAAACCTGTACTACATAAAATAATGAAATCACAAAGACAGACCCCAAGAGAGAGAAAAGAACAAACAATGTAAAAACTAGGCAGAAAACAATGACCAAAATGGCAACAATAAATACTTATCTATGAATAATTACTTTAAAAGTAAATATATTTACATCTCCAATCGAAAGGCAAAGAGTGGTTGAATGAGTAATGTATCCACACATAGACCACTTAAGAGAAACTCATATCACTATAAGAAATATGTAAACTCACTGGGAAAGATATTCCATGCAAACAAACAAAAAGGGGGCAGGGAGAGCTACATTAGCTTCACACAAAATGCACTTTAAGGCAAAATGATTCAGGACACTAAGAAAGTCATTATATAATAATTAGACAATTCATCAGAGGATGAAATAGTTGTAAATGTATGTACACCCAAAATTGTAGGATATGAACAAATAAAGTAACTCTTACCAGATTGGAAAAAAAAGTATTAGATAACAGTGTAGTGAGAGTAGGAGACTTCAGCAGTCCACTGTTAACAATGAATAAATCATTTTTACAGAAAGCACAATAAGGTAATATTGTACTTGACCTAAATTTTAGACCAAAAAGGCCTGTAGACATGTACAGGATATTCCACTTAACAGCAGCAAAACACACATTCTTTTCAAGTGCACAGAAACCATTCCCCAAGTTAGATTATGTTAGTCTCCAAAACAACATCAAGAAGATTTAATTCACGTGAAACATCTTTTACAATACAGAGAGATGTAACTAGGAATAAATGACAGGAAGAAAATTGGGAAACTCACAAATATCTGAAATAAACACAATTCTAAACAACCAATGTGTCAAAAACAAGTTAAAGGGGAAGGACAAAACCTTATCGTAAGTGCAAATGGAAACACAACATGAAAAACTTTTTGAGATGCAGCAAAAGCATTTCTAAGAGGGAAGTTTATAGCAATAAAAACACATTGAAAAGAAAAGTATAGGAAAGAAAGGAAAAGAAAAGAAGAGAGAAGGGAAGAAAAGAAGGAAGAGGAAGAGAAGATTTTGAATCACCTAATTTCACATGTCTAGGAAGAGGTAAAGAAAGATCAAACTGACACCAAAGTTAAAAGCGGGATGCCAGAGCAGATATAATTGAAACAGAACTTAGACAAACGAAATCAACAAAACTAAGGAGTAAGGATTTTGAAAAGATAAACAAAATTGAAAAGTCTAGCGAGACTATGAAGAATACACAAATAAAATAGCAAATGAAAGTTATATTGCAGTTTACACCACAGGAATGCAAAAATTCTTTTTTTGTTTTCCTGTTTGTTTTGTTTTGTTTTTTGAGACAAGGCCTTGCTATATGTTTGAGGCTGGCCTCGAACTCACTATGTAGCCTAGGCAGTGACCCTATTCTACAGCCTCCCAAGTGCTGGGGTTACAGATGTGCACCACCATACCCGGCCAAGAATATAAAAATTCTTAAGAGGCTACCATGAACAATTATACCTTAACATATTCAATAAACGAGAAGAAATAGACATATTCCTAGAAGCATACAACCTACAAATCATGAAAGAATAGAAAATATTAACAGACTAATAATAAATGCGAAGATTGATTCAGTAATAAGAAAATTCCAGGCTGTTCATTCAGGGTGCTCTAATAAAATTGCAAGTATTGAGTGACTCATGAATAATGAATATTTATTTCTTATAGTTCTAAATGCCAAAAAAAAAAATCCAAGATAGGGTATTGAGAGTTTTGGATTTGGTAATTCATAGTAAATTTCAGCTTTGTTTCTCTATGGTGGAAAGGGATTTGTAGCTTCCGTGTTCTCTTTTATAACGAGATTAATTTCATTTATAGGGTCTCTGTTCTTATGGCTTAATAACTCCAAAGAAGACTCACCTTCTAGTTCCTTCAGCTGCAAGGTAGGATTTCCATGTATTAAATTAGAAACAAGACCTGCAAACTAGTTCCAAAGGCTTGTGCATCACTTGGTTAGGTACGGTCACAGCAGCTACTCCACCTCTGGTACCAATTTTTCTATAAACTTTTGATCCTCATCACCAAATATCTGAGAAAACAATTTAAAGGAAGAAAAGTTAACTGTGGCTCACTCTTTCAGAAATTTCAGACCATGGCCAACTGGCTCCAAAGGTGGAAGGGTACAGGGTATAGCAGAGGAAAGCTGTTTATTTCTGGCAGCCAAGAATAAGGAGAGGGAGAGGGAGAGGGAGAGGGAGAGGGAGAGGGAGAGAGAGAGAGAGAGAGAGAGAAACATATCCTTGAAAGGCCTATGCCCAGAGACCTACTTTCTCAAAATAAACCCCACCTCCTTGTAGCCCATTCATCTAGTGCCACCAAGATCCAATCACATTCCCAAAGTCCCACCTCTGAATGCATGACATTTTTAGTGGACATTTTTGATCCAAACCAAAACAGAAGGAATTATCTAGCATAATACAAGTCATACACACCCATAGCTATCATGATACTTAATGATCAAAGGATGAAAGATTTCCCCTCTGTGATCAGGAATGTGATGAGAGTGCTCATTCTCCCTGGTTGTGTGCAACACAGTGCAGGAAGTACTAACCACGAGAATTAGGCAGGAGAATGGGATAAAAACTCTTGAAATTGGGAAGGGTGATGTTAAATCATGTCTCTTTGCAGATGACAGGACCTCCTGGAAACCCTAAAGGCTCCACCGAAAACATAAGGACTAATTCAGTAAGGTTGAAGGGTACAAAGTTAACATATCAAAACCAGCTCATAACGAATTGCACACTTTAATAATGAACTCTGGAAAACAAAATAAGAAAACAACCTTAGCTACAATAGCAACAAAAATAGTTAAATACATAGGGATAAAATTACCCAAGGAAATTTAAAAAGTTTTTATATTAATTAAAAGTTATAAAATATTGATAAAAGAAACTGAAGAAATCAAAAGAGCTATCCCATGTCCATTTATATATCAAAACAATGAATGTTGTCAAAATTGGGTCACACCAGCCCTTGAGAGTCAGCACATTTCCTATCAAAATACCAATGACAGTCTTTACTAAAAGAGAGAAAACACTACTAAAATGTGTATGTAACCACAAAGATCCGGCATAATAAAAGCAGTACTGAGCAAGAAATGCAGATACAAGCATTGCACTTCTTGGTGTCAAATTATATTTTGAATTACATTCAAAACAATATAGCATGGGAATGAAAACAGCACACTGACCTATGGAACAGAATAGAAGCACAGAAATGAATATATATATTTGCAAGCAATCCTTGATAAGTGGTCGAAGAATATCTAATGGTGAAATCAATCCCTTCAGTAAATGGTATTGGAAAAACTGGATATCTACCTGCAAAAAGAAAAAAAAAAAGAAATGGTGTTTTATATTGTCTAAGAATATTTACTCAGCATGGGTGAAGATTCTAATGTAAGACTTGAAACTATAAAACTCCTACAAAAAACACAGAGGAATATCACAGTTCTATTCTTGACAATGAGTTTTTGGATCTGATGCATAAAACAAGGCAACAAAAGAGGCATTGGACAAGTAGGGTTACATCAGACTAAAAGTCTTCTGCATAACAGAAGAAATAATAAAGCACAAAGGCAGCCTATGGAATAGGGAAAAATTTATGAACTTATAAATGGTTAATATCTAAAATCTATAAAAAGCTCATATAACTCAATAGCAAAACCAAATGAAGCAACAATTCAAAACAACAACAGCAAAGAACAAATAAACCCAAATAACCTGCTTTTAAAATGTGCAAAGGTCTTGAATAGACATTTTACAAGAGAAAACACACAAATGGTTAACAGTTATATGAGAAGGGGCTCAATGTCACTAATCACCTGAGAAATACAAATCAAAACCACAATAAGATATTACTTCACACTTGTCAAATAGCTATTGTCAAAAAATCAGAACAGGTGGGGTGTAGTGGCACCCGCCTATAATCCCAGCACGGGGGAGACTGAGAGAGGAGGATCTCCATGAGTTAGAGCTCAGCCTGGGCTACACAGTGAGTTCAAGGCCAGCCTGACCTACGAAGTGAGACTCTGTTTCAAAAAAAATCAGAAAATCATTGAGGAGGATGTGTTAAATGACATATATATAAATTGTGGGGATGTAGATTGGTACAGCCATTATGGAAATCCATATGGAGATTCCGCAAAAATTTAAAACTATCATAGTATCCAGAAATATCACATTCAGGCGTATGTCAGGAGGAAATAAAATTACTATCTTGAAGCAATATCTGTACCGTCTGTACTCTTATGTTCATTGCATCATTGTTCATGATAGCCAAGATCCAAAAACATCTTAGTGTGAGTCAAAGGATGAATAAAGAACATATGGTTAAAAAAAAAGAATGTATGGTGCATGATACACACACAGAGACACCCCCTGGAGGATTAGCCTTAGGAAGAACTCCTCGACTACCTTATGCTACATGAAATAAGCAGACACAGAGAGACAAATACTGTGTAAACTCACCAATAGGTAGAATCCGAAAAAATTAAACTTAGAAACAGAGAAAAAGGGTGATGACCAGAGATTAGGGGATAGGAACAACAGGAAGATGTCTTCCACTTGGAATATGTATGAATTCTGGAGGCCTAATGTACTGTACATGGACTATAGAAAACCATAATGTATTTTATACTTAAAATTACTAAAAGTATAGACCTTAAGCATTCTCATATTCATACACACACGTTAGTTTTGTGAGGTGATGGATACATTAACCAGTTTGAGCCTGGTAATCATATCACAATGTATACACAAGTCAAAGCATCAGTTGTAACACAAATCTATATAATTTTTTATCAACTGTACTTCATTCAAGCTAAAACAAGCTAAGGGAAGAGACTGTTTCAAGTAAATGTGAATGATTGGCTGCATGGGATGACACAAACAGCCAAGAAAGTTGAAGATGGTCCAAACTATTTGAATTTAGCACACACAGATGTTATAAAGAAAGAACATTGTTCCTGAGACACATCATTTATGAAGTCTTTACTAGAGGTAGATCCTGTGAGTTACCCAATTTCTCAATGTTCAATTTCTTACTCAAAATCTTCTAATCCTTTTCCAAGAATTTCATTTATGGATCTAACAACGTGTTGAATTTCATGGATTATAAAAAAGACTCTGAGCTTCTTAAGTATTTAACTGTAAGTTTCTCCAGAAATGTATTGTCAAGTAAGTAAATGCATAAAAAATGACCAATGTAGTCATTATGAAAATGCAAATTATAACCACAATGTCGTTATTGTCTTAATCAGTTTGGGTTGCTGTTACAAATTTTCATAGACTAGGTATTTAATTCTCATGTCTGCAGAGGCTGAAAGAACAAGTCCAAGTTGCCGACAGATTCATTGTCTGCAAAGGGCCTGCTTCTCATAGGTGGCAACTTCTAGCTATGTCTTCATGTAGTAGAAGGGGAGAGAAAGTCCTTAGGGCCTTTTTATGGCCACTAATCACACTCATGACGGTTTTGCTTTCATGGTTTAGTCACCAGAGGGACTCCATCTTCTAATACTAACACCTTGGGAATTAAGATTCCAGTACATAAACCTTGAGGAGACACAAAGTTCAAGTGTGATGGTAATCCTATACTTTCTAAATGGGTAAAAATAACAATAACATATAATGCTGGTAGGGATAAGAGAGACTGGAATCCTCTTACAAGTTGATGAGAATGTAAGATGGTACAGCCACTCCTGAAATGTAACTTACTGATTTCTTAAAAGCATGTAACTACTTTAAGAGTCAGAATTTGTACTAGTGGCTGCTTATCCCAGAGAAATTATGTCTTATCATCATACAAAGCCTGTATTGTGCTTTTGTAGCAGCTTTGTTCACATTAGCCAGAAAATAGTGGAAACACAGTGAGCGTTTTGAGTGAATGAATGAACTGTAGTACATCTATACCGTGCGAATACTACTCAGTGGTAGAAATGATGAAGTTGTTGACACATGCAATGATTTGAAGGAATACACAGAAAATTACACTGAATTTAAAAATTCAGTTATATATACCTATATTTACTGTATGATTCCATTTATGTACTCCATTTGAATGGAAAGAAAAAAATTCAAAAAAAGAAACTGGGACATGACAAATATGGCTAGACGGATGAAACCCTGTACCTACTGAGGGACGGAGAGGTGGGAAACTGTTTTATGCACTAGACAGATAGAATTTGGATGCTCAAATCTAGGAGAGCGTCTCAAGCAGATAACATAGTATGAGGTAGGAGGCCAGCAAGATCGTCACATGTTTGGACCCCATCATCAGTTTCACTGGAGTCCCATTTTCATGTAGGATGGTAGTGAAATAAAACTAGAAAAACAGGATGGATAGAGATTGTGCCAAACTCTAAATGCTTTTAAAATGAATCTGTAGTTTTGGGTGGAGGAGCATCTGCTATAAGGTTGGAGCTGGGATTGATGGGTTTATCATTTTTTCAAAATGAGTGCATTTTTGCAGTACATAATGACTACTTTGACTACAGATAAATTTGTACATGTACATGGCACATGTACATTGTGCATGTAATTCTTTTACAATCCCTTCCATTCCTCCTCCCTCCATTGCTTAGTCCTGACCCCGTTTGAAAATGATCTAGCTCCTTGTTTCTCTTTATATATCTTTTATTTACTCTTTAACTTATTAGTACTTTGAGTTTCTCACATAAGATAAATCATATGTTATTTAAGCTTGTGTCTGGTTTACTTCACCTAACCTTATGGATTCAAGGTAAATCTATTTTCTTACAAACGCCTCAAATGTACGCTGAACAGCAGAGTGCTACTCCACTGTGTATAAATGGCACATTTTCTTCGTCCATTCATCTGTTAATGACAAGAAGGCTTCTCCCAATATTTAGCTATTACGGATTGTGCACCACAGTGAAATGTTCAGTGAGAGAAATTGGTATTAAGAGCAGGAATGCCAGTTTTAGAAGAGCAATAACCAGTTAAGAGTGTAGCGAGGAACACAGCGGTGGTTGGAATGAATTAGTGGTTCAGAACCGAACCTGTTTCATAGTGGTGTCTTCTAAACCTATCCAAGCGCAGCACCCAACATGCAACAGATGCTTTGGAAATATTTGTCAGGCACAAACATGAGTGAATGAATGATTTAACATAGTTTGAGAGTTATATACATATATATTTAATCTTCACAATTTATGAGTTAGAGGTGATCTACATTTAAAGATGAGAAGCCTGAGGAATTTGAAGACAGGAATAACCAAGGTTGCAATTTCTGTGGGCAGTTTCTTTTTACATGTTGCTATTCTCACGATTTTGCTGTTATTTACAGTTTTGTTCTGTCCTCTCTAGCACCTAAATATCAATTTTCTTCACCATTGGTGAGTTAATATTGTTAAATTGCTGCTGTGGTCTGAATTTTTTTTATGTCTTTCCAAAATGTGTATGTTGAAACCTAGCCCTCAAAACTACAGTGTTAAAAAGATGGAGCCTCTAGGCCAGAATTAGGTCACGTGGGTCAAGCCCTATGAATGTGATTGAGCCTTCTTATCAAAGAGGCCCATGGGAGCTTGTATATGTCTTTCACCATCCATGGACACAGCAAAATGGAGCTATGTCTAAGGAAAAGCACCTTTGCCAGACACTGGTGCTGTGGGTGCATCTTGGACTTCCCAATCTTTACAACATGAGAAATAAATTTCTGTTGTTTATAAGTCACCCAATATGGCATTTTTGCTATAGTAGCCTAATAGAGTTAAGACAATTGATTCTGTAAACTTCTTGCGTTTATCTCTCAGCAGTTCCAGAGCTGTTGTCTATCTTGGGCTTCCATTTGTGGCACTGATACTACCCTGAATACTCACTATCTTGAGCTTCCAGCACAGGTGGTAGTCATCATACTTCTGTGATACTTTCATGCCAAAGTTTACAGCAGCACAATTCATAATAGCTAAATCCAGGAAGCAGCCTGTGCACCCTTCAACAGATAGCTGGATAAAGAAAATGTGGTATCTATATATAATGAACACTCTGCTACTATAAAGAATAACATGCTTGATACATTTGTAGGAAAGTAGATTCACCTAGAAAATGTAAGGCTGAGTGACATAAATCAGACAAAGAAGGTTAAATACCCTATGGCATCTCTCATTTGAGTGAGGCAAAGTATAAACAAAGAAAACGATATAGGACGGCTAGAATGGGACAAGGAGACGGATCTTTTGCAACAAGGAAGTGGTCCAGGGAAACAAGGGCATGGAGTTGGGAGGAAGGGAAGGGAAAATAAGGATAAAGTTATGCCACGTACAGGAAGATACCAACCCCAACTCTATGCCGTAACATGAGCTAAGACAAATAAAATCAATAAGCCTGAGAAAGGGGGTGGAGACCTGTTGGATGGGGGAAAAGGAGGGAAGAGGATTAAGAAAAAGAAACAAACTGTAATGTGTACACGGATCCACTCCCATGGTGACTGCAAACTACACAAATTACAAAACTGGGCTAATAAAAATAAATACATTAAAAATAATGAAAAGGAAATCTACTGGTATCTCAGAACATAGTCACATGATGTGGTGAACACCATACCCTATGACCGAGTTTTTCTAAATGACTGAACATCTACCGTGTGATTCCTTCTTACACTGTGAAACCCATTCTCAAAACTCCTCACCTTCCCTGGGTTTATCCTCCACTCTTCAGTTGCCTCTTGTCAATGTCCTTTAGCAAAGACCACCATATATACACCTGTAGGTTATCTTCATTGTTAATTAATTATTGTTAACTAAAAAAAAACGAACGAGGGGAACCAGGAATCATAGAACGTCTCAGTGAAGATGCTGGAGAAGACTTGCAGGATTGGGTCCGATGTTTGGGTATCTTAATAAATATCATCTAGGAGGAGGACAAAGTTGATCCAAGCCCACTCTGGAACTGACAGAGCAGCAGCCATCACTCTTAGTAGATAAACTAGAATGAGAAACCCTATAGGACAAACAACCCAGCTTCTTCAATAAGTAAATAAATGGCAAAGGAAGGGAGAGGAGGGATAGGAAAATTCAACAGTCACTCATAAGCCAGAACAGGAGAATGTTTTTTCATTCTGTGGCTTAGATGATGCCCGTATGAATGTGTGTGTTCAAACATGCTCTTGTCTTGATCTATCACAGTCACAGAGTGGCTTGTCTAATGTTAAAGTCACAAGAAATTGTTTATGTCTAGCAAATCAGCAAGATCTGACTATAAATGGCAAGATAGCCAGTTACAACACCAAAGTTTAACAGATCCTACTGGGCCAGTTCTGAGGTGTCAGGGTACGTTTCTATTTAGTATGCCAAATACATGCTGACATCTTTCCTAATTACTATGGAACTTATTACTACTCCCTCATCCCTGAATTATGATAGCACTTATTCGTGCCACTTTCTTGTGGCATTTAATTACGTGGGGTCCTTAGTTACTGGACTACATGGGGCTTTGTCCACTCTAACAGCAAGAAGCACCTTTAGGGTTATGACCTATAGAGTTTTTTGTTCTATCCTTGGTGTTTAAAATCTTCCAGATTCAATTTAAACAGTAGTGGCTGGATATTAAAGTTTTAAATGAGTGAGTGAGTAAATGAATGAGCAATGTGAGCACAAATAAAGCTCGTTTTAGTTTCTCAATTGTAAAGAATTGAAGAAAAGGGAATCAATGCCTGTTTAAATCAAATAAAATAATGTTTTCCTTTCATATGCCAAATCAAAGAAGAATTGAGCTGAAAGAAAACTTTATCTAGTTGATATAAATATTTGAGTGAGGAAAAGGCTTGCCAGTGCATTTGAGACAGTAATTTAAATTGTCAGCTAGATAGGAGGTATTATTCAATAAAAAATGGAAATTGTTTCTATATCAAAGCTTTATGGAATATTTTATGTGCTAAAAAGAAAGTTTATTCACAATTTGCATATTATCTCTCTAATACCTGACTAAATCTTTAATCTTCTCCCTTCCTAATTGACAAAGTATTCTCTATCTTAATATGTTTTTGCAAATTTGAATTTTTATTAATTCATGGTGCATAAATTTGATGTTTCTTTTTTATCTCCATATTATTGTTTACTTACTTTCTTTTGGACTAATTATATATTCCTAACAGTTTAAATAAATACATGGCAGCAAAAAACTTGAAATCAGGAGAAAAATGTTTATAGTTTTATAAATATCTCTGCAAAGAACTCAAAATATAAAGAATAGTATCAACAGAAGGTCACTACCTGTCCATCTGTTTTCTCTCTGTTTCTGTCTCTGTCTCCCTCTTTCTGTCACCTACATGTGTATCATGAGGGTTACTTTAAGAAATTAGTTCACATGATTGTGGAGCTGAGCTGGGGATGTCTCTCAGTGGTGGAAGGCTTGCCTAGCATCTCCAGGAGGTACAAGTTCTTGGACTCAATCTCTAATATTAAAATGAAAATATGCTGGCAGGTCTGAAATTCAAAGCAAGCTACTGGAAATTGAATAAATATTGATGATAGAGATTTGAACAAAAACTCAGGCAGTTTAGAAACAAAATTCCTTTTTTAGAAATCTCAGTCTTTGCTTTTAAGGCTTTCAACTGATTGGATGTTTCCATACACCTTATGGAAGGTAATGTTCTTTAGTTCAGGGAATTTACTGTAAATATTGTTAACATTTTAAAAATAGCTTTAAAGTGATATATACATTACTATTTGTCCTATTAGTAACCATGGTCTAGTCAAACTGATGCAAAAAATAATCATTATAATAGGTTTTCAACTAGTTATTGACCTGATAATCAAGTTTTTACAATGCAAGTTTACTTACATATTAATATACCATAGGGAGGAAGGGATATTTTAAACAGTGTGATCAACGTATCTAAAATCATACCTTGAATTAGTACAATTTTCTTACATATTTCATATGTTCTTTAGCCTTTTAATTTGGTTTTCAATCTGTATATATGATAATTAACCTTATAAAGTCCTATAAATAAATGAATCTGATGCTGGAGAAGTATTGATTTTTAAAAATCAGCTTCTCAGTCATGTATTAATGGCAGAAATGATCATTCTGCAGTACAAATAGGGATACAATACTTTGGGGTTTGAATGGTTTACCTGATGTCCTTAGCAAGTCTATAGTTGAATTGTTAATAAAGAACACAGCTTTTCTCCCTGTCTCACGTGTCCAGGTCACACAGTGTCTGTGAGCTCAGTGTTCAGGACCATTCCTTATGTATTTGGAATGCTCAGTCAGGTTACTCACTGAGATACTAACATCCATGGGGTTTTCCCAGCACTCCCCAGCTAATCACATGCTCACGCTTTTCCATGCCAATACCTTCTTAAGTCTACCTTGTATCGGGACATTCCCCCATTCCCAACTCATTAGGGTACTGAAACATTATCCTTGATCTTTATCTCTATCATTGAGTCCCTTAATTTTTCATCCTTATGAATCCAACTTAAAATATATTCAGATATATGCAGTGGGTTCTGGCAACTATATACCTTCCTTTCTCGCTTCATACCTACTTGGATTCAACTGTAATCTCCAAGAGGTGGAGCCAGACCGCTCATGCTGCTGTACGCTGTGACCTTCAGTTTTTGAACTTGCCATTTACTGAATGCGTCCATTGGACTTGAATCCTGCCCTGGGCTTTTAATTGCTCAGTGATTTTCTGGATTTGATTTCAATTTCTATTAAAATATAATCAAAAATTCAAATCTGTTATGACTCTTTAATGATGTGTTCTATATATATACCTATCCATAGTGCATGGTATCAAGCTGCTGTTTGATAAATACCTTACCACCCACTTCTGGGACCTCAAATCTGCTAATGTGACTCTTAATCTACCTGTGGCCTCATAGTTTCTCTCCCCTGATCAAGTTGAGAAATTTCATTTTTCTACAGTTTGGCTCAAGATAATGGAGGGTGACAGGGAGAGGGTTGGAACGTTTTTTCACTTCATTTTAAAAGCTAATCCTGATCGATAATGACAGATTCTGAAAAGATTCCTAATAAAATCCTACTACCTGGAGGTATAGCAGCAGGTTGCCTTTGGGAGGTGGAAAGCCAAGTTGAAAAAAAATAAAATAAAGAGGAATCTAAAAAATAAACTCTGAAAAATTAAATCAAAATGGAATCAAACTTGTATAGGGGGATTACTTGTATTTTTAAAACTTCATTTGTTAGAAATACAATATTTAGAGGTGATTGGTTACTATTTCACATATTTCATAAGCAAAACCTACAAAGAAGGGAAGTCATAATTTTTCAGAATATCCTGTGAAATGCTATGTTGTTTAGAGTGTAAGACATCAATAAGATGTCATGAGATTAGAGAAGGTAATACCCTTATTGCCTAATTTGCTAACTGTTGTCATGACTACAGAATCCATAAATGGTACCAAGAAGTGCACAAGAAAGTGTTCAGCGCCATATAAAGTATTATATACACAGATAGATTTGAGCATGCAGCCAGACTTTCATATTATAGATATAGAAAAGCTAAAAAGTTACATTCAAATTTTATAATGCTTCACGTAATTTTTATTTAAAATATAGAGCATGGTCAGAGATGGCAGAGGTGACAGTGGTAAAATCCGTGCCTTTATTAGTTGGGTACCTCCAGCACTTTCTCCTCCCTTCTTTACTGGAGCACACGCACTATTTATGTTTAATTCATTTGTGTACCTGCCACTTGCACCAAATGTGAGCCTGATGGCAGCCTACATTGTTATTTTCATCCTAGGACACTCACTGTACACTTAAATACGTTATATGTACATCATGTGTGGATTGAATTTTGTTAAATGATAAAAGGAAAAAGCTCCTTCATAATATGGCTTTAATGTTTCCTGAGCTCAAGTAAATATATTAAATTTCAACATTTTTTAAAGTAATGATGTATAGGCCCTACCTTCATGCTTCTTGAAGTTGGCTGATTTAGAGAATTTGTGTGTTCACTAACTCATGACTCTGAGCTTCCCTATCCTGGTGGTTTAAGCACCTAAACGTGTTTCCCATTAGGTCTCTTTCTTAAGGTTCCTTCATGATCTTGAGCATGGGAGATCTGTGTGTAACTTAGACATCAAGCCAGCTTTCATATTCATGCAGCATCTAAAACATTTATCAATTTGAGTACAGTCCCATGTACTTTTACAAACCAAATATCCACCATTCTAAAGAATGTAGTCACCTAATTTGATGTTCTAGAAGAAAAAAGGCATATCACTAAGTTGTGCACCATGTCTATGCTTTAATTACACAAGCAAGAGAAAAGGAAGTTAAAAGCTATACTATGACCTGATATATTTATAAAGTCATCTCCCTTAAATGTTAGCAAGGAGCGTCATATCATACTATGGCGAACTCTCAGATCATTTTGATCACTTTTGCTATTTGCTTTAAAAAATCACAGGCAAGTTAATTAAATGACAGATTGCTAGGATTTTAAAAGGATGTATGCTTTAGTTTTATATGGCTTTTGAAATCTCTTGCAGCAAAAGCAATCTTAAAATATCATGAACTATAAAAAGTAATTGATTTTTCTCAATTTTCACATGAAATTATAGGCAATGGATGGATATTCATGAGTTGTGGTCATTCTTCAACAAATGTGCAATAGCTGGCAATATTTTCACTCACAACTCAACTAATGGCCTTTATGTTAATCAACAGAAAACTTTGAAATGCTATAATTTCTAAAAGTAGGACTCCATTTTAAAACTCTTAGTAACTTTGGTTATATGAATATTTAAAGGGAAGTGCATAAAAGATACCTAAAAGCAAATAAAAATTTCAGGATATTGTGTACTTTTTCACAATGTATTCTCATTTCTTGTTTGGCTGGTGACAACAAAATGGGGAATACAAACCCCAAGGTTACTTGAATATCAGCTCTTGAAGAAACTGCATACAGAAAAAAAGATAGTCTTTTATTGGAATTTTAAGGAAATTTTTAAAGCAGCTACCAACTTTTGCTTTGGAAATCTGATTTAGAAGAGGTATAGTCAATAAAGCCCAGGGGGTAAAAATAAAGATGAATAAAGAGAATTGACTTGTGGATTTCATGGTGTTGTCTCAGGTCAGCCCTGTGGGAAAATTATTCTTGTACTCCTCTCCTTCTAAGTGAAGACTGTATGCTCTTAAAGGGCAGGGATTTCTGTCTACATTTGTTTTTTCAAATCTCCAATGACAAGTTACTATACTGCTGAGGGTATTTGCTGAACTAAACTGTGGCCAGAGCAAAATTCGTATAGTGTTCATAAGACCTGTGGCTCCAAATGAACACCTTCAGTTTCATCCACACACCGAGTTTGAACTGCATCAGCTATAGCTGTCTTTGTAAGTGAAGGAGGGACAGTGATAAAATAGTGTGCTTAATACCATTGCTGAGATGCGTTGCAGAGATGACTCTGCAACCCTTACCATGTTATTGGTGGTCACGTAGCCATTCTTTCATTTATTTTTCTGTATTTACTGAACTTTAATATAGGACATCAGGTTCTGTGTTCTCTTTAATATTAGAGAACTCCTCCCAATAGCTAATGAATTATCCATCATATCTACATGAAAACAAAGTCACAAATATATGGAAAGATGGTTTAACGTTATGTAATCCCTATCAAAATCCCAACAGTGTATTTTTTTTTTCAAATAGAAAAACCCATTGCAAAATTCATATAGCATGGCAAAAGACCGTGTGTATGAGTCACTTTCCTGTCCCTGGGACAAAATTCCTAATCCCTACAAACTAAAGCGGGGGAGGTTCATTTTGGTTTACAGTTTCAATGGGTTGAGTCCAGGGTTAGCTCCCTCTATGACAGAAATAGCATGGTGGAAGAATATGGGAGAATAAAGCTTCTCACTCAAAGGCAGCCAGGAAGCAGAGAGAAAAAGGAGGAATGAGGGACAAGAATACACCCTTCCAGATAATGGTCCCCAGTGGCCACTCACTTCTGACTAGGCCCCACCTCCTAAGAGCACATTCAGCTATAAACTCAACATTGGATTAGTCCATGCATGTGTATACTACCCCATAATCCAATCACCTTCCAACAGCAACATGTCAGTACACATGAGATGTTTGGGAGACGTTTTACATCTAAAACAGAATACTTTCAATAGCCAAACGAGCCTCAAAAAGAAGAGGAAGTTGAAAGTTTCATATTTCCTGATTTTAAAGCTTACTGTAATGATGCCAAATTAAATGCCCAGTAATGATATAAAAAATAGGCGTGTAACTCAGTGGAATAGGATAGATAGCCATAAAACAAACCCTGACATATTTTTATATGGTAAAATTATTTTAACAAGTTTGCTAAGACAGTTTGATGGAGAGAGCAATTTTTTAAGAAGTCATAGTGTGAAAACTGTATATCCACGTGCAAAAGAATAATGCTGGATCCTTAAAACTTACAGAAAAATTAACTCTATATGGATTAAACACCTACACATAAGAACTAAAGCTATAAAACTCAGGAGAAAACAAGGAAAGCGTCATGATGTTGGATTTGGCAATAATTTAACTACAACACTAAAAGTGTAGGCAGTCAAAGAATAAGTAAATTTGATATCATCAAAATTGAGATGATTTTGTGCATGGAAGGAAACAAATTCCTTGTGAAATAAAGGAGTAAAGAAGCAATACACAGAATGGAAGAAAATATTTGTAAATCATGTGCCTGGTCAGGGAATAATATTAAGAATGTGTAAAGAACTACAACTCAACAACAAAAACCAACCCAATTGAAAACAAGCAGACAACCTAAATAGATATTTATCCAAAGTAGACATACAGATAACCCAAATGCATACGTAAAGATATTCAGCATCACTAATAAAGGAATGCAAATTGAAACCATGATGAATACCAATTCATACTTATTAGGATAACGTTATTAAAAGTGAAACAACAACTACCTGTGAGGACGTGAAGAAATTGTAAGCTTTAAGCTTATTTGTAGTAGTGTAATGTGTTGTAGATTTATTGAAAACTATTATGGCAGTTCCACAAGATATCGAACAGGATATTGTAAGATCCAGCAATCCCCCTTCTGGGTATACCACCCAAATGATTAAAGCACAGATTTTAACAGAAGTTTGTGTGCCTATGTTCACAGTAACATTAAGCACAATACCCTAAATATAAACATTATTCAACTTTTAAAAGAAATGCAATTTTCACAAATGCTCAGCATGGGTAAACCTTTAAAACATTAGCCTAATTGAAGAGTAAAAAGGAACAAATATTATATAATTCCATTTGTTTAAAGTAGCTAGAGTGGAGAAATTATAGGTGTTGAAAGGAAGGAATGATAGGAATTGTTATTTAAAAAGTAAAGGGTTTTATTGTGAAAGGATATGATGGTTGTCCAACAATGTTAATGTACTTAATGTTACCTAAGTATACACTAAAAATGATTAAAAGGGTGAATTTTTTATTCTTTATGTTTTGCTACAGTAAACAAAGAAGCAAACTATCAATAGTCTAACAGAGGAAGTAAAGATTTTAAAACACATAGAGTTGCTCAAAGTAAAAGATTTCTGCAATAACAAGTGAATAAAGAAGTCTTTGCTCAGTAAGTACTTTGTATCCAATGAAGAAAGAAGTATAATCAGGCGAGGCATTTTATAGATTTGGCTGGAGAACACGAAGATCATCCATTTACATACAAAATCTTCATTCGACTGTATACAGTAAAAAGTTGCTGAGGAAAAGAAAAATTAGTCATCCCCCTTCCTACTTTAGCTGCGCACAGTTCAGAGGCCTTACATTTTCCCAGGGGATACAGTTTTTAGACATATGGATTTCTCTCTATATTCTTTTGTGTGTTAAATAAAAGCCATTGCTATCTGAGGAGTGAGAAATGACACTTGCCACCAGAACACTTTCGTTCAGTGAGAAGGAAACTAATTCTCAGTGCAGGGTAAATTATATATACAATGTAGAGCACAGTTGGGAATTTTGCTTATCACCAATCTTAAACTACCAGTACCATGGTAGGTTCCCATTATCTGAATTCACTTACCTATGAATTCAGAAGTGACTCAATTCATTAAATAAAATAAGTACTTGTGGGGTCTGTGTTATTGAGTTAGTAAGGTTCGTAATGGTATCCATTGCTGCAGATGTATAAGCGTAAATGTGCAAAACTGAGGGTATGAGCACAAATGGCTTTCTCTGAACGCCAGCAGGGAACCAGCAGATGAGAGTGATCTTTGCCTACAGTGAAGGCAGGGAGAATCTTCCTCCATGCAGAGGGCTTGGAATTCCATCCCACTGGACCAACCATCACTGTTCTACAACTTAAGCCATGTAAATCTTCCTCTTACAATTTCATTGTTCCTACTTAGGGAAGAGTAAACTACTGGAAAGGGAAATTAAATTTACTTTCATTTCTTTTGATTTTTATTTTAATTAAATGTTCAATTTGATGTGTGTTTGTTTTATTTTTTCTGTTATTCCTATTTCTAAATCAACATGGGATGAGTAGGAATGATCAAAATAATCATTTTCAAAAATATATAGTACTTTCTATATATAATTTTTATTAAGATTTTGGGAGTGAAGAGTTTAGTTTTTAAAAGCAGTAAGGTCTCCTGAAAAACCTCGATAGATTCTGAAGAAAAATACTGCAATTTAAACACATACTCTTTATTTTTTGGAAAGAAATTCACAGCATGAAACATCACTTAACATTCAGAACAATACTTTTTCATTTTTCTTAATACAAGAGAATCACTGGGGAAGTTTGAAAAAATATTAGTGCCAGGGCCTCTCTCTTAATTTGACTCAGCATTTGTAGGCCCATGACATTCACATCATTATTGATTTCCATAGGGACTTTGATGCACTATACCACAGAACTATAGATTTAGGGTATTTTTTCACATTCTGAAACACAAATATTTAACAGCATGCAATTTTTCCACTGTGAAGCTGGGTGGCATTTATTTATCTGGTTATTACTTATTTTATTGACATAATATTGCTTTACCTATGATTTACCAAAGTTCAAGAGTATGTAAATATATCTATTAGTAAGCAATTAAAACAACCTAGAGAAATTGTAAAGGCATCTAATACTTTTAATTAGAAGTTTTTTATTTCCCTGTAACTAAGTAATAAAGTGAAAGAAGCTGATACAACTTATGTGCAAGGCAAATAGAGAAATCCATTGCATTTTATGATAAATCAAGAACATTCCACATGTAAGTTTATATGTAAAAATTAAGAGATCTTTTATGAGCCCAAGGAAAGATGACATCAAGAATATCTTCTTAAAACAGGTTAAAATTTGTAGAAACTTCTAAACTATTGAATTTCTTAAAACTAATAAAGATTTCTAAGGTAATTGGGAAGTATACTTTCTAAACTTACTCTATTATCATGAAAACATATGTTTTTCCTCAGAGTAATAGCGTTTCTGTCTGAGCATGCACAAAATCAAACATGGTCCAAATTTTATCTCTTCCCTTAAACCTTGCTCCTTAAATGGTCACCATGTAAGTTTTGGAGCAACAAATATCCCTACAATTACAGATTTGTGAAAGAGAGAGAAGTAATGTGTCAGCACACAAAACTCATCCCCTAAAAATGTGTGTAAAACAAGTTAGTTTCTCATTTTCCAAGCAAGGTTTGTGGCAGACTCAGTGTAAACAAGAAAAATCTAGAAAGTCTTACAGATACATAATTATTGTACTTTTCAAAATGTCAAATATCACAAGATCAAAGCAATTGTATGTCATTAGATTTACTTCTCTAGTTACTGAATACTTGCAAAAAGCTAAATGTAGATTCTTGTTTTTCAGCCATCAACGTGCTTCTGAGACAAGTCTTCATTTTACATTGATGACATCTGAACCCTCTAGAAACTGCCTTCAATGTTAATCGCCTTCTTTCTTGCTTTAGTTAGCATTTTGATTCTATCTTAATGAATATGGGTCCAGTAGTGGCAGAGTCAGCACACATTGCTGACTCTACCCAACAGAGCAGATTAGGACTAGCAATCTTATAGAATAAACCATTGACAAACATTCTTTGTTTAGATATGTACTCTATTGTAATTACAGATGAGCATGAATTCTCACTCCTTTTTACTATAGGGAAGTCACATGTGTGTTTGAGAGGCATCGTCACCCTGGATTATGTCACTTTCCAGTAAGACTTTTGCTTGTTAGATTTTAACAAATTCTTTAACTCCTTATTAGAGAAATTCATTAATTTGATGAAGTCAGATAGAAAGTGTGAAAGTTATTGTCCATAATTTCTATCTAGTCAAAAGCAAGTAAACAGGATTCAAGAGAGCCAGAATGGTTTCCTACTGGGACTGGACTCTCAGATACAACTGATGCTATATTGTTATGGTTTGTGTCTTGATGTTCCTCTGAAGCCTCACGCAGTCATGGGGCGGGCTTCTATAGTTTATGGTTGATTCATGGGTGTGAGGGCTACACCTGCCCTGGGGCGGGTAGCTTCCATACAGCATAAGGGAGGGAAAGAGGCTGCTTGTTTCCCTCCTCCCCTTGTGCTCTTGCTGCTTTTGCTGTTTTCCACCACCGTGAACTGTTGTCCTCTGTCATGTGCCACTCTGCCTCGAAGGCAGCTGATTATAGATGGAAACTTCCACAAACTCCAAGCTAAATAAGCCTTTCCTTCCTTAATTCTGAGTGTGGGGTATTTTGTCTCAGCAAGGAGAGAAAAGTAACTGAGACATATACTAATGTGGGGTCTATTGTTTCACTGCTAGAATATTAGGCAATTAAGTACAGCTTATTATAAACTTTTTTCTTTATCTGTGTATTATTTTATTATGTGTATAAAAGGAATATTTGATAGGGCTATCTTATATAATGTTAGACTATTTCTTCAAAAAGTTTTTTCTCATCCTTTCTTTCATTTTTTTGTTTCACACCTCAATTCCAAAGATTCTAGCTTTACCTGTGTGCATGTGTGTGTGTATGTGTATCTGATTCTGATTTACAGAATTAGCAATGTTTCCTCCAATTTAGACATACTGTCAAAATGTTATGTAACAATAAAAGTGAAGTTCAAATATATAATGGTTTGTAAAACTGGCCAAATAGCAATTAAACGAAACTAGTTTTCTAAATACACTTAACATGATATGTACTTGTGAGTACATGTTCAGTAAATGTTTCTGAGGTTATTATTGTATCACACAGGTCAGTTAGTCTTTGACTCCAAATGCTACTTAGCTTAGATTTTTCTAACCTTGGAAAGATTTGTGTCATCCGTAAGATTGCTCTCAATCTTTTGTGTTCAGATATTTTCATTGAATAGATACTGGCCTACTTGTAAGCAAAATATAAATGTATGTATGGAGCTGAAAAGTAAGATAATATTGGTTTTACAAACTAGAAAAGTGTATCTTGAGACAGCCAGGCAGTGGCACAACTGAGGTAAGGCTGACCTTTGGTGCCTAGACCAGTGATTTTCATGCCATACTTTCCACTTAAGGGATCATTAGGTTCCATGGAACAATACAATTTGTTTGTATGGGAAACTGAACTACAATTGAAGAGTTTTCTTTTTCCAAGTTCAATAGAAAATATTAAAGAACACTATTTACTGCCACATTTATGTCACCACAGCAAGTCCATTTATGCCCAAACCACAGAAAGAGCATAATCTCAAAATAAATGACAGCTCTTAAACTGAAAAGACAGTGCTGTGAGAACAAAGTTCAATGACTCTTCTTTTTGCTGCTGTCCTGAGACACTTCTGGTCCATCCCTTGAAATGAGTGATCAGCTCTAAGACTGGGTATGGTTTCAGAAGGTATATAGTATTTGAAACCATATTGTACTGAGGTTGAATCTTTCTTTTTCCATTTAGCAGTGAAAGGGCTCAGCACAAATCAGTTTATCCATTCTTCTTTCTTTAACTTAGCCATTTTTAATGTCTGCTTTTCTGCTTGTAAAAACAGGAAATAATAAAATCCAACTCTCAGTCAAGTTATGCAGAATAAAATAAAATAGCACTTTGGCATTAATGAATAAAGCCAAGAAAACTTTAAAACGTTGCTTATTTTTACAGAGAAAATAAAAAAAACAAGGAAAGTGCAGATAACCTGACTTACATTACTGAGGATCATTTATGTGAATTTTGGCACACTCAAGCTATGGGGAATTGTGCCTCTACTGGAAATCAGGAACTAGATTCATGTAGATGGACACCAGGAGATGTTGATGATTTACTTTTTGGTGGAAAAAGAAAATTGCAAAATAATGTGTATAATGTAATCCCATTTCACAAAAGATAATTAAAACCACATATATGCATTGATATTGGAAATATTTGTATGTAGAGAGAGATTTACTCAGTCCACCCAGAAGGGCATCTCTTCGGCAACACGTCCCTCAATGGCACTACACAAAATTACTCACTGTTTTGCACATCTGCCTGCGTTCCTTCCATCTCCTTCTCCACTCTATTTTTTTCCATAGTTCTTACTTTTGATATTATATTTACTGTACTTGTTTAAAATTGTTCACTTGGCACATAATAATTGTACACATTTATGAGGTATATCATGATGGTTTAATGTATTTATACATTACGTGATTATTTTTCAGGGCATTTGCCCCCTCCCCTGCCCAGAAAATAATCTTCAGAAAGTGAATATTTCTGCTTGTTCATTGCTGAGTCTAGAACAAAGCCGTGAGAACAGTGTATGGTCTGTAAATATTTGTTGAATCAATAAACAGAAAAACCAGTGAAATCATGGATCATAAAAGCTCATGAGAAAGAGATAAGAATTCGGTTAACTGCGTTTTATATACCCAGCTGTGTTTGCACTGTGTGAGAGGTACAAATTAGTTTCAGAACCTAAAAGAACAATACGTCAGTTTATTTAAAAGTGAAACACTTTATATACTTCCTGGTACATACACTTGGTGTCCCATGACTGACTGTTCCACCTCTGCAACGGTTATCCTTTACTTTCTGTGCTGAGGAAAGGTATTTCTATGTCCTCTAACACGTGTTTTGTTTTCCTCCTTCAAAGAAAGTACGAATCAACAGGAACACGGGTCTCTTGGGGAGCCAGGGATAAGATTGGTTAACAGGAAAGGAAAGGAATGCCAGAGGGAAGGAAGTGAAGAGCAGAAGGAGGAGAACAGAAAGTGAAGGGGATGCAGAGGGTGAGAGAGGAAAAGAGCAAAGGAGAAAACAGAAGGGAAGCAGCTGTGGGCTGGTAAAGGCAGATACTGTACCAGGCGCTAGACCCCACGCCGGGGGCGAGAAGGGGCTGGGCCTAAAACTGCCTACTACTAGAGACAAGAATGTGGTGAAGAGGAGGAGAACGATGGGTCTGGGTTGCCTGTCCTTAAAACCTCCGATGATCAGAGAATTGCAGCTTCTCACATCTGAAAATGCTCCACAGTATCATGTAGTCTACTGCCCAGTTTACAGATAAAGGAATTGGGGTCTTTGTTATAGTTTGTGTCTAGATGTCCCCCCAGAACCTCATGCAGTCATGGGACAGGCTTCTAGAGCTTTGGCTGACTCGGTCCAATGCTGGGATTATGTGTGTCAGTGCCACACCTGCCCTTGGGCCTGTAGCTTGCATACAATATAAAGGGAGGAAAGAGGCTTGCTCTGTGCTGCTCCTCCTTCTTTTGCTTGTTGCTTTGCTGTTTTCTGCCACCATGAACTGTTGCCCTCTACCATGTGCTACTCTGCCTTGGAGCCAGCTGAGTATGGATTGAAACGTGTACAAACTGTGAGCTTAATAAACTTTTTCTTCCTTAATTTTGGGTGTCTGGTATTTTGTCTCAGCAACAAAAGGAAAAGTAACCAAGACAGTCTTCAGAGCTCAGCCTCCTACCTCCTGCACAGACATTTCAAACACTGCACATGTATGAGAAGTGCTCCTCACAGACCTTTTCTCCCCAGGAATGCTTGTGGGCAGGGCACAGCTTTCAGTCCTGCTAGGTTTCTAAGGAAGTAGCCATTCCCATGGATAGCTTGAATTTGAATGAGTTTACATTCGTAATGGAGGTTGTGTTGGTTATTTATCTCTCATTGCTGAGACAAAATACCCAATGCCCAAAATGAAGGAAAGAAGTGTTTATTTAGCTTACAGTTTGTGGAGGTTTCAGTCCATACTTGGCTGGTTCTGAGGCAGAGTGGCACGTGGCAGAGGGCAAACATTCATGGCAGCAGAGCACAGAAAAAACAACCAGCAAAAGGGAGGAATGGCTGCAAGCAGCCTCTTTCTACCTCCCTTACATTATAAACAGCCTACCCCCACCCAGGGGGTATGTAGCTCTCACACAGTCTCCGTGCCCTCCTCTTCTAGGCTCAGGATATGTACAAAGCAAGCACCTTGGCTTCCTGCTGAGTCCCTCAGCCAAACCTCTAGACTCTCCAAGTTGACACAATGTATCAACCATAGCAGAGAGCTACCTAAAATGTTGTTTTCTGATAAAAGAACTGAAACAGTGATCTCAAAGCTATACAGCGATTTAAGATATCAAAAGCCAAGGTTTATAGCCTTGAATCTTGAGTCAAGTGGTCAGTAGAGAAAAACCTCAGTACGGCACTAAAAGGACTTTCATGAGTCTATTTCCTTTTCCACTTGATGAGACTGTCTTGCAAATACATTCCATCTACAACTGGTTATTTCTTGCCAATATAAACGTTTGTTTGGAGCTTTTGTGTTTTATTTAAACCTACTTGTATTTATTTAAACCTACTTTCTTTGTAAGCCGTATGATTTCCAAGCTGGAGAGAACAGGTAGTATAAAACTTTTGTTCTTTAAACCTGCACCACCAGTCTGAAAAGAAAACAAATGTTAAGATCTGCTTTGTAGGCTAATAAATTTGATTAGGAGAAAACGCTCGTGGGTGAGAACATTGGGGTAGAAAGCAGCAATATACCGTGGCTGGTGAGGCAAAGCTGAATGTCAGCACTTAATTGCAAAGCAGGAGGTCATTATCCACTGGCAGCAATTCCCCTGGTGTCTTTGTTTTATAACAAATTATTAAAGCAATAGGAGAGCAGTGTGCTAGGTAGCAGTGAGCTGTCTGACAGGGGTCCTCTCTGGCTCCCCTGGGTGCTGAACTTCCCAAACTGGCCTTTGCAGACTGGGCTCCCTGAAGTGAGATGGAGAACATGCTCATTGTTTCGTACCTCTAGGGTTCTGGGCACATGTCTGGGGACAAGATTGGAAGCAATGATTTTGCCACCAACTAGCTGTGAGTTTGGGAGCAAATTTAGTAGGTAAGAGTCTGGTGATCAACCTGGAGACCACCTATCTCAAGGAAGATGATGGACTCAGAGTCCTGGTACTGAAATCATCACAGGAATATGAAAGCAGACCCATGCCTGGGAAACAAAGGACATCATGGTTAGCTATCTTGGCTTAAGGATGCCCTGATGACCTGGAACATCCCTTAGACTTCACAGTATTCTGTGATATGTTCTCTCTCCTTCACCAAGGTCAGTCCTAACTGATAGTCTGTTTTCATTCTCACAAACTTCCAGTTCCCTTTCTGGTCCCTTTCACCCAGGCATCTCTTCTCATAGGATCACTAAAGTTCTAACTCCAACTAGGTTTCTGTTTGTAGAGGATCCAAACTAACATAGTTCATTTTCTTCAATTTAAAATAGAATAAATTCCCTCCTGCTTTCCTTGCAGAGATGCTGTAAAGATTAAATGAGTAGATGTACGAGGAAGGCTAAAACAATGCTGGACAGAGAGCAAGTGATGAAATAAGTATTAGCTGTTGCACCACAGGTGGGCTGAGATCCAGCCAAGAAATTGACTGAAGCCTCTGTTTCCAGCAGCTACAAGAGCTGAGGTGGGGAAGAGGGTATGTGCTCTGTCTCACCCCATGGCCGATGATATGTAGAAGTTCAGTGCACGTCTGATACCTAGCTAGAATTCTGAAAAAAGGCAGGTTTATAAAGGACAATGCACCATAGACAAGAAAGGCTAAAGTGCCTTTTTTACGAAGTAAAGAAGGGTTTAGTCCTCTGGTCCTTTGAACTTTTGAATTCTAGTGAGCATGTCACTTCTTCCAGAGATTCTTGAGTTTGGGTGTTATTGGAGTGTTATTTCTTCTTGCCAAATGACACTGTGTTTCCCATTAAAGGAGTTGGTGAGCAGTTAGAGCAAGAAGCATTGGGGATGGGGGTTTCAGTGCCTGCCCTGAGCGTGAAGCTACAGCCACCATTGAAATGATTGTCCACTGACAAGTAATGCAGAGAAACACAGATCAGGCTTGCTCACAACCTGGCCTAGGAGCTGGGAATCTTGTTTTTATGAAATGTATTCCAGACATTTGGGAGCCATCAAATCTGTATTTCAAAAGGAAAGATGATCAAACATAAAGGTGTGAGTTATCTCTGAGGCACAAAAATATGATGAACACATATATCAAAGGCTAATTTTCAAGGCAAACACATTTTAAAAAGGTCAACTGGCAAAAATGGAATCAGGTGATGGCGACAGCAGTGTTAACACGACCAAGTGAGGGGTCAAGAACATTTTCAACCAGCTCTTTCCGGCAATGGTGATGCAGGAAGGATTCATAAATAGAAGGCAAACTAAGCCTTCAGCACAGCTGTGCTTTGCAGCCCAAGCTGAAAGCTGCTCCGTCGAAGTCTCCCTCATTCACCTTCCTTCTCTAGCCATTTAGCTTTTCCTCACCTCAGGCTTTCTGCTTTGCAGGCACAGTTTTCATCAGAAACAAGTTTTATTCTGTTATTCTCACAAGCCAAGTATCTTTCAAATCTTTTTGGCTTTCAACCTTGGCCCAGCTACATTCTCTGTTTCCGAATGCGCCTGCCCAGCAGGATGTTCATATAAATGCTCTCCCCACCCTGGTAGAGAGCCGCTCTTTGCATAACTGTCCTACAGCCAGATGGCCTGGTGACTTAGCACTCACCCTGAAAGTGTGCGAAACTTTAAATGCAGTTATGAATTTATCAGGCAAAGACTCACAGATGCTGGCTCTTAATATTCATTTTTATTCTAATTGGACAGTTCCACATAGAACCTAACTACAATTTTTCCAAAGGCAAGGGCTTTGGGTTACCCCTGTGGAATGTAGAATGTTACGGTGTAGACCCCCGCCCCCCAGAAGCCTCATGTGTTCAGAGGCGAGCCTTTTGGAGGTGCTTGGGTCATGGGGGCACTCATCAATCCTCACTGGAGGATTCATCTGTTAACAGTTCAGCAGCTAAACGTGCTGGAGGTGAGGCCCAGTCAGAGGTGAGTCCCTGGGGGTGTGATCTAGAAGGGTGTATTTTTATCCCACTCTTTTCTCTCTGGGCTTTCTGGCTGCCAGGGATTGAGCACCATTTCCCCTACTGCGCACCTTTGCCATCCTGTTCCTGCTTTGGAGCCAGCTGATCATGGGTGTAAACCGAGCCAAAACAAGCCTCTCCTCCTTTAAGTTGTGGGCAGAGGGTTTTTTGTTCTAGCAACAGGAAAACGACTGAAACATAAGTATTCACAGGAGCCTTGGAAGGGAATTTGGCCCACAACCTTTGCTTCGCAATGAGCCAGCCAAGGTACAAAAAAGACGGCAGGTGGGGCTTAGGGTTGGCATATTTCCCTGGTGCTCACTCTTCTGATTCTATAATTGGTCTGTTGGGTTGGAAAATATAAGGGAGGATTTTTTTTCACTTGGAATCGTGTAATGCATATTTTCCTTTTATATATGGAACCAGAGAAAGTTAGAACTTCATGGAAGCCTAATCTGCCACTTCTCAGAGTCAGCAACCAAGGACCAGAGAGGTAGGTGTCTTGCCTGGACTCTCACAGCTGGGTTAAGAGCACCTCTGATGCATCCCACAGCCTCAAAAAGCTGAAGCAAAGAATAAACCTTATGTTCGCAAGCATGATACTGGCACTTGGTGACATAGGTGTACCAGGCTGCCATCTTACTGTTTTTAGTGAAATTAATTTAAGAATTATTTTCATCAATATTTAATCTCATTAACACTTAATTTAATAATACTTATTTGATGAATGATATTTAACTTGATCAAAACATTTCATTTTGTTTGTAATAATATTTAACTTGAAGGGCTCAGAATATTTGCATTACTTTCATCTCTCTTTATGCTTTTTCTTATGACAGAAAGGTCTGTAATCAGTTGTGAGTCAGAAAGAAATGAAATCTTCCTAGGAGAAAGACCTTCACACTGTCCACTGGGGAGGACAGTAAATTTTCATAACCAGAATCATTGCTATGTCTTTGAAACCTTCTCTACAGCAGTGTTTGGCCCAAGAGACTGGATGTACTGGATGAACTGATTTTGACAATTCATTTTGGGTCTTAGAGAACTTACCTGACAGTACTCTTAGAGCTAGAGGGTTCCGCAAACTACTTCTGGCTTTTATCTCAGAACTTTGTACTTGGTTAGGATGCAGGTATTTGTCTACATATATTGCATTTAGCATTATTATTATGTATTGAGTACTTTATTCTGCACAAGGTATTGAACTAATAATGTTCTTTTGTTTATCTAAGAAGATGAGTATTATTACACATTTCTCTTTTTTTGGTGTTTTTGAGGCAAGGTCTTGTTATGTAGTGCAGACTGGCCTTGAACTCATGGCACTCCTCCTGCCTCAGCCGCCCAATTGCTTGGATTACAAGCATGCACCACCATGCCTGGCTATTACACATTTTATAAAAGAATCAACTGAGACACTTGAGAGGCTAAGTGACTTACCTAATGTTACATGGCTAGCCAAGGCAGAGTGATTTGCCAGGTCCTAAACCCCTACTAACTATGAATGCAATAATATTCTCTCTGAAGAAGTTACATTCTCTCTTACATCCAAATATGATATTCTCAAAGGAAGCTGTCCAATTTTTAAAACTTTAAAAATCACCTAATTTTCCCTAACAAAGCAAGTACCCACATCTTATTACCTATTGTATCCAGGCTTTGGCAATTATAAAAAGAAAAGAATTCAGTTTTTGCTCAGAATCAATTGCTTTAGTGTTTTTTTAAAAAATCTATTTTTCCAGGATTAAAAGAAGTCTATAAGAAGGGAATTAATCTATCAAATATTTAAAACTGTAATATCAATCCTCTTCACTCTCTTCATAAACACTGGAGAAAAAGGAATAGTTAAAACTCATTTTATGAGGCTATCAACACTTTGATACCATAATCAGACAAGGACTTTATAAGAGAAGAAGATTACCAGCCAGCGTCCTTGATAAATATAGATGCAAATACTTAGTAAAATACCAGAAAACTGAATTCAGCAGCACATTAAAAGAATCACTGACCACGATCAAGTTGGATATATACTACAGATACAAAAATGGCTTGTATTCAAATCAACATAATCAAGTCAACAAGTGGATACACCACGTTAACAAAAGAAAGGATAAAAATCACATGACCATTAAGTGGATGGAGGAAAATTATTTGTCAAAATTTAACACCTCACAATTAAAAACTCTCCACAATTTGGTACAGAAGGAATGTATAACACTGAATAAAAGTTACATGGGATAAGCTCACAAGTGATATTATTCTCAAAAATACTGAAAGCTTTTGCACTAAGCTCAGGAACAACATAAGTGCTCAGTTTTACCATTCTTAACATGGAACTGGAAGTCTCAGCTGGGACGATTAGGCAAGAGAAAGAAATACATGATATCCGAATTGGAAAGAATGAAATTAAATTGTTTCTGTTCGCAGACAACATGTTGTTATACATAGAAAACTTGAAGGGCACTAAGAAAAAGATTGTTAACACTAATAAATGAATTCAGTGATGTTGCAGGATACAAATCTAACATACAAGAATCACTTGCATTTTCACACACTAACTCTCAAAAAGAAATTAATAAAATTCCAAATAATAACATACTTAACAATAAATTTTGATTTTGCTTTTTGAAACTGACTTTGCATTTCTACTTCTCCAGAAGAAATCAGTAACCTTGGCTTATGTTCCCAGTGATTTCACCAACCCCCACACCAGTGCTGTAGCCAATCTAAGCCTCAGCATGCTCACAATGTAGCTTTAACAACGAGATCTAAACTTATTCTACTGTCAGTAGTTTAGAGAAGTAACACCACATAGTGCTTAAGAATGCGAGTACTCTGGAGCCAAATAGCTGGGATCCAAATCTTGACTCTTCCAGTTATTAGGTGGGTGATTGAGGGTTTGTTCTTTAACTTCTCCATGCTGCAGAATTCTTGTCTATGAAATGGAGATATCCAGACCAATAGAACCTATAGTTTTTAGTGTGGATTACATGAGTTAATATAGGTAAAGCGCTATAAAGTATTCATGACTCCTGAGGTATTCACCACTCGGTAAAGCTTTTCAGAAACATGACCTAACACACTAACAGTGCATTCGTGTATGATGTGTAAACATTCTCTCATGTAACTTTTATGACCAGCCCTCACCACTGACCATCAAGCACACACCAGGAGTGCAGATGAGCTGCCCCATACGATGTCACACCCACAAAAGACACTAAAATTTCTCTAACCCAAACTTTCATTTTGCAGATCAGGAAGCTTTGATCTAATCTAAAGAGCTGAAATTACCTCCTCCTGCTCACAAAGTGAATTAGTGGTCAGTACAGAGTTAATACGTCTTTGGTTATACAAAGGAATACAGACAATTTAAATGTTAGTTTATGTGTAATCTCTTATTTGTGCTCATTAAACAACAATAATAATGAACAATAAAGCCACTCAGTGTTACTAAGTTATTTCCACTGTAGATGAACTGAGCATGAGACATTTTCTAATGCTAAATTTCTTAGAATATGAGAAGAAAGGAAATAATAATGTATAATTTTCAGATTTTTCTTCATATTCACCTCTTCAAAGTTCTTAGTGCTATGAATGCAGAGTGGAAAGGTCCTCTTCCCAGAATCTCCCTGAGTCTGACACAAGGTCAAACTCATTTAGCATTACATGAATGTGAATGGGAAAAGTAGTTCTGTAGCTTACATTTCATAACTTAAATCTAGTTTCCCAAAACCCAGGAAAGGAAAAGTTGAAATTCTCTGGTAATAATCACTCTCCACCATAATTTCCCAAGAGACATTGAATCGCTCCGCGTCACACTCAATTTGCTTCTATCCCTGTGACTTGTATTTCCATCTTTATTTTCCATTTTGAAAACTTAGACGTTGACTTCCAGCATAGGTTTCTTTTTAAATGTCCTAGTAAATGCTAGGGGCTCTCTTCTGAATGATTTGGAAAATGGCCTTGAATAGAAATGGTTTGCATGTTTTTAGTCACATTTGGTTCTAAGGGGCAGAAAGTCCTAGCTCCTGTGAGAAGTTCTTCATTTATTATTTAATGGTTACCAAGGTAGCTAAAGTAAGAAATGGAAAGTCAAATGTCAAAGATGATCAATTGCAATTATTTTATATTGAAATTGAAAACACATCACCATAATCCCTGATTCCCAGGAGTAAACAATGTTAAACTTATTACCACAACTCTATGACAGCCTTGTCAGAAAGAATCTGTAACTTACTCATTGATACTTGAACTGTACAATGAAACAGTCATTTTTCAAGTTAGTTTTTCTTTTGAGTTTGGTTGATTTTAATTCACTTGAGTTCCTCGATTACACCTGAGACTGGATGAGAGGGATTTAGGGTGTTATATTTCACAAGGATTCCAGATGTTACTGGGAGTTCACCAAGTTCATAAGCTCTGGTTTGTTTAAAGATTTATGTTCTACTATTAAGGGGCTCATCTCTGGCCAATAGATGTTTAAGCTCTGTAATGAGTTGTTTATACCTGAATGTATGTGAATCTATGCCAAGAAAAATCAGAAGAAAGAGCTGTTGCACAGTTGAGGAAACACCCAAAATTTGTCCTGCAGTGAGCTTCATAGTGGAAGCTAAACTCTTGTCCCAGGAATCTGCATTGTGCTCCTCTACAGTGTGCTGTTCTCTAGAGTGGAAATGACTGGGTTAATCAGAGGCTGTATATTTTTGATAGAGTTTATAATAAAATAGATTTTTTTGGTGGGTATGAATAAGCAAAAGAAAGTAACTTTGGGGGTGTTTATAGAGTTCTGAGGATGTGAAAATCTGTTTCAGCATAACCTCAGCTTTTCTTTAAGTATCACAATAAAAATGGTTTCTAGTGTATTCTTGTACACTATTTTCTTAATTTATATTATATTATAAATTGAAGTTTAAGGCATATGTTTCCCTTTAGTGACTGTGGTAACCCAAGGTCTTGGCTTCCCTTGGAGTGGGTCTAGGATATAGAAGTGAACTCAAAACTGAAAAGAGAGAGTAGAGGCCATAGCAAAGAATACAGTGCAGCCTTTACAAGTAACAAATGCAGGAACATGCAAACATTAAGCATTTTATCTATCATATTTAGGCTTTCTACTATGATAGAGCCAAAATTATACTTACATGATGTGTAAGAAATCCATTTTGAAGTAATTTATTATGTTTACTTTTTAAAAGTTGTAATGCAAGGTTATATTATTTAGCTAGTTATATAAATCTAAGAATTTTAATAGATCACAAAATTATTGATGCAAATGCAAGCTTGAGTCCAAAGTAACTCTCCTTTAAATAATTAAGATTGCATTCTTTATATGTTTTATTTTATTTTATTTTTAAAAGTATAAAAAACAAAGAAAACCAAAAAAACAACAACAAAAAAGGAAAACATTAACGAAAAGACACAAAGTAGTACAAGAGCAGTACAATCAAAATTGAATTATAGACAAAGCGACAGGGAATCACCAATGATTGCTACACCACACATTGGTAACTTCAAAGTGCATGTTTCTGAAATCACATATAGACATACAATCTTGATCAAACAATCATGAACTGTTCCTTACCATAAAGCGACACAGGTCAACACTGGCACCGTATTAGCCATCCTGCATATACATACATAGACACATACTTGTCCCTTTCCTCCTTTCTTCCTCCCCTCATCCCACCTGCTCCCTACCTTTGAGCAGATTCCCTTCACACCCCCCAATCCACATTCCCACCTTCAGATTCCTACACCAGTGATACAATACGTTGCCTGCACATGAACCTCTGATTTATTTCACTTATGGGTACTTTGTCCAGTTGTGACCATTTGCCTACAAAGGCCCCAAATCTGTCCTTCTTCATAGCTGAGTAATATTCCATTATGTAAAAATGCAACATTTTTTTAATCCAGTCCTCTGTGGATGGACATTTGGGTTGCTTCCACAATTTAGCTATTACAAATTGTGCTGCTATAAACATGGGTGCACATATATCGCAGTGATATGATGTTTTCAGATCTTCTGGGAAAATATCCAGAAGAGGAATAGCTGTGTTGAATGGGACCTCTAGACCAGCTTGCTAAGAAATCTCCAAACCCATCTTTACAGTAATTTCACAGTCTGCATTCCCACCAACAGTGCAGAAGATTTCCTATTTCGCCACAGCCTTGCCAGCATTTGTTACTGGATGATTTCTTAATGCTGACCAATCTTACTGGGGTGAGATGAAATCTCAATGTTGTTTTTATTTGCATTTCTCGAATGACTAAAGATGTCATACATTATCTCATATATTTGTTTGCCATTTGTATTTCTTTATCTGAGAAGTGTGTATTCATCTCAGATGCCCATTTCATTTCTGGATGGGATCTTTGAATTTGGACAGGTTCATGTTTTTAATTCTTTGTATATTCTAGATAGAAGACCTATGTCTGAGGGACAGCCAGCTAGAATTTTTTCTAATTCATGGATTTTCTTTTCACTTTGCTGGTGATTTCTTTAGATGTGCAAAATCTTTTCAGTAAGATGAGGTCCCAGTTATTGATTCTTTGAGGTATTTCCCTTGCAGTTTAATTTTTGTACATAAACTCTCTGCCTACTCCTATGTCCTCAAGACTTTTACCTACCTTCTCTTCTAATAGATTTAGAGTTTCTGTTTTAATATTGAGATTTGTGATCCACTTTGACATGAGTTTGGTGCATGGTGATAGACTTGGGTCCATTTTCAGTCTTTGGCAAGAAGCAAGCCAATTTTTCCAGCACCAGTTATTAAACAGGCTATCTTTTTTCCAGTGAGTATGTTTGGCCCCTTTGTCAAATATTAGGTGGCTGAATGTGTTTGTGGTTATGGCTACATCTTCCAGTCTGTTCCATTGCTCCTCAGGTCTGTTTTTTAGCCAGTACCAGGTTGATTTTATTACAGTAGCTTTGTAGTATAATTTCAGGTCAGGGACTGTGATTCCACCTGACTTGTCCTTGTTGCCCAGGATTACTTTTGCTATTCTGGGTCTCTTCTGGTTCCAGATGAATTTAATGCATGTTTTCTTTAGATCTGTGATGTATGCTAATAGTAGTTTAATGGGAATTGCGGTAAATCTCTATAACAATTTTGGAAGTATGGCCATTTTCACAATGTCGGTTCTTCCTAATCATGAGCAGGGAATGTTTTTCAATTTACTGAAATCCTCTTTGATCTTTTTTTTCAGAGTACTGTAGTTTTCATTGAATAAATCTTTTACATCCTTTGTTAGATTGATTCCTAAATATTTCAATTTGTTGGATGCTATTGTAAAAGGTATGGTTTCCTTAATTTCTCTCTCAGACTCTGTTATTTGTGTATAGGAATGCTATTGATTTTTGGGTATTGACTTTGTATCCAGCTACTTTGCTGAATTTGTCTATTAATTGAAGTAGTCTTCTTATGGAGTTTTTGGGGTCTTCCATGTAAAGAATCATGTCATCTGCAAATAGTGATAGTTTTACTTCTTCATTTTGTATCCTTATTCTGTTTATTTCTCTGTCTAATTGCTCTGGCTAATACTTTCAGAACTATGTTGAATAGGAATGGTGACAATGGATATCCTTGTCTTGTTCCTGAGTTTAAAGTGAAAGCTTTCAGTTTCTGCCCAGTTAGTATGATGTTGGTTGTTGGTTTGTCATAGATCACTTTGATCAGATTGAGCTAAAGGCCATCTATTCCTATTTTTTCTAGGATTTTTAATATGAATGCATGTTGGACTTTATCAAAAGCTTTTTCTGCATCTATTGAGATGATCATGTGGTTTTTGTCTTTGACTCTATTGATATAATGTATTACATTAATTGATTTGCAAATATTGAACCATCCCTGCATTCCTGGAATAAATCCAACCTGGTCATGGTGTATAATTTTCCTTATGATTTGCTGCATTCTATTTGCTAGTATTTTATTGAGTATCTTTGCATTTATGTTCATTAGGGAGATTGGCCTATAGTTCTCTTTCTTAGTGGGGCCTTTCTCTGGTTTTGGTATCAGTGTAATACTTGCCTCCAGAAATGAGTTAGGGAGAATTGCTTTCTTTTCAATTTCATTGAAGAATTTGAGGAGTGTTGGCATTAAATATTCACTGAATGTTTTATAGAATTCTGCTGTGAATCCATCAGGGCCTGGGCTTTTCTTTGTTGGTAAGTTTTCAATGACATTTTGAATCTCATTAATTGATATTGGGTTGTTCAGGATTTTTATATCTTCCTGGTTCAATTTTGGTAGTTCGTACATTTCTAGGAATCTGTCCATTTCTTCTGAGTTTTCTATCTTATGGGAGTAAAGATTTTCAAAGTAGTTATTAATGATCTTTTGAATTTCTGTGGGATCTGCAAGTGATTTCATCCTTTTCATTCCTTATTGCATGAATTTGAATTCTTTCCTTTCGTCTTTTGATAAGGTTGGCTAGGGGTTTATCAATTTTATTTATTTTTTCACAGAACCAACTCTTTGATTCATTTGTTTTTTGTAGTGTTTTCTTCATCTCAATTGCATTAATTTCTGCCCTGAGTTTTATAATCTCCTTCCTAGTTTGGGCTTTTGGTTTGGTTTGTTCTTCTTTTTCTAGAAGTTTGAGGTGTAGCATTAGGCTATTTATTTGCTCTCTTTCTGTTTTCTTTATATGTGAGTTCATCACTATAAATTTCCCTCTGAGGACTGTTTTCATTGCATTCCACAGATTCTGGTAGGTTGTATTTGCATTTTCATTTGTTTGTAGGTATTTTTTAATTTCTTCTTTAATTTCTTGTGTGACTCATTGGTTATTCAGGAGGTTGTTGTCTAATTTCCAAGTGTTTATGGGGTTTTTGGAGTTCCCTTTGTCATTAATTTCCAATCTCATTGCACTGTGGTCAGATAATATGCATGGGATAATTTCAATTGTTTTGCATTTAGGTAGGTATGCTCTATGGGCTAGAATGTGGTCTATTTTAGGGAAAGACCCATGTGCAGCTGAGAAAAATGTGTATTCTGATGTTGTGGGGTGGAACACTCTGTATACATCTACTAAGTCCATTTGTTTGCATCTTTGGCTTAGGTCTGTTATTTCTTTGCAGAGCTTTTATCCATGTGATCTGTCTCTTTGCATCAAAGGGGTGTTTAGGTCCCCTATTACAATAGTATTATTAATTATTTGGTTCTTCATGTCGGTTAAGATTTGACTTATAAAGTTTGGTGCTCCAGTATTTGGTGCATAAGTGTTTAGGATTGTTATCTCTTACTCTTGCAGCTTTCCCCTAACCAGTATACAGTGGCCATCTTTATCTCTTTTGATTGTTTTCGGATTGAAGTTTACATTATCTGCAAACATAATAGCTATCCCTCAAATAAAGCCACACCCAGACATATAGTCAAGATCCCAGACATCCAGCAAAAGAACACAATATTAAAAGCAGCTAGAGAAAAGAAACAGATCAACTATAAAGGAAAGCCTATCAGAATCACAGCAGACTTCTCAACAGAAACCATGAAATCTAGAAGAGCTCAGAGAGAGGTATTACAGATTCTGAAACAAAACAGCTTCCAACCCAGACTGGTGCATCCTGCAAAACTATTCTTCAAATTCAATGGAGAAATAAAATATTTCCACAACAAAGAACAACTGAAGAACTTCATGAGTGCCAAACCAACATTACAAAAAGCACTAAAAGAAATTCATGACAGAGATAAAAAGAGACCAGAATTTCAAGAACAACAACAGCAAGGAAGCTTTAATCAGAACAAGCAAGGAAACAGATGGCAAAAATAGGAAAATAACAACAAGTAAATAGCATGACAAGAATAAGCCAACATGTAACAGTTATAACCATTAATGTAAATGGCCTCAATTCACCAGTCAAAAGAAACAGATTGGTAGAGTGGATTAAGAAACAAAATCCAACAGTATGCTGTATACAAGGAACACATTTTACTCAAAAAGAAATCCACAGACTGAAAGTAAAAGGATGGAAAACAATTCTCTGCAACAGGTTCCGAGAAAAAAGCAGTTATGGCTTGTTGGGGTTCTATATGCTTCGTTTAACTGTACTTCAGTATCTCTTAGCGTGTTTGGGAAATTTTCTGCTATTATTTCTGCAAATATTCTTTTTATATCATTTGTGTTGCCTCCTGCTGTTTCATTGATTCCTATTATTCGCATATTATTTCTTTTTGCTTCATCTTGGAGCTGTTGGATTAATTTTTCCTGGATCCTTGATGGCTTTAAGAGATCCTTCCTTTCACAGTCACTAGCTGCCATGCTGTCTTCAAGATCTGAAATTCCATCTTCAGCTTCATTGAAGCAGTTTTGCAAGCTTTCAGTGGAAGTTTTCAATTTCTGGCAATCTCTTTGAGTCTGTTTCATGCATTCTAATTCATTCCTAAATTGTTCATGTAACATTTCCATTTGTTTCCTATGTTCTTCTATTCCTTTATGTGTTTCTTCTCTATATGTGTGGAGCATTTCTTCCATTATTATTTTCACTTCATTTTTTACCTGAGAGATTATTTCTGCTTTAATCTTTTCTATGGCCTGATGGAGTTGTTTCTTTACTTCAGATGCGATCATTTCAGAAATTTTAGGTACGTGGCTTCCTAGTTCTCCTATATCATTGTTTCCTGGACTTGTTCTGGGTGGGGTTGAGTTCCGTGGCTTCGTTTTGCTCCTCTGTTTTGTCATTTTGGATGTCAGATGAAAAGTGTTGAGCTACACAGTACCCAGACACCTCACAAATGACTCTAGCAACCCTAGTTTACCTGGACATCAAACTTATCCCCAGATGTTAGCTGACTGTGAAGCACTGGGCCCAGGAACCCCAGATCATTGCTGAGATGCCAGGCTCAGGGCCTACCTGCGATGGTGGGGGAAAGTTGTCTTACAGGGCAAAGCACCAACATGGGCCTTACCCATCAAATGTCCGCTGCAAAGCATGCTCTACTGTCGCTGTGAAGCTGGGCTCCTTCTCTGCGGGAAACTTTGTGAAAGTCTCACAGGGGCTGCCACTCTGGTGGAGTTCATTCACCTGGCTCGAATCTCGTGGGAAAAGCTGCTCCCGTAGCTCCACTGAACTTGTCTGGCTCTCTGTGGGAAAGTCTCATGGAAATGGGTGCTCTAATGGCGCCCAGGGCCGGGCAGAGCACTGTGTACCTCGGAGAAGCTTCTCCTGTAGCTCCACCAGGCTGGTCTGGCTCTCTGCCTCATATGTTTTATTTTTAATTCTTTATTTTATGATTTATATTGCCCCTTAAATCATATAAGACATTAAATAATATCAAATTGTACAAAGAAATTATAAAGCAATACTACTGAAATAACCAGAGATGAAATGATATACGTGATTAAAAAATGGATGAGGAGACAGTTGGATGGAGTTATGCAGAAGAGAGACACAGTCTCCTTTATATTCTACAAGCATCACTGTAGTTTGGTGTGGAAAATGTGCTCAAAAGAAAAGAATACTACTTCTGGGCGTGGTGGCACGTACCTATAATCCCAGCACTCAGGAGGCTGAGCCAGGAGGATCGCTGTGAGTTTGAGGCCATCCTGGGCTACAAAGTGAGTTTAAGGCCAGCCTGAACTGCATAGTGAGACCCAGTCTCAAAAAGACAAGAAAAATGAAAGAAAAAAGAAACGATACTAATAATAAAAATAAAGATTTGGTAAGGAGGGAGGGAGGCACTGTCCCCTAAAGTTCACAACAGAAACAAAATTTCAAGGCATAAGACCTCGCGGTGGCTGCATTGCTGGATCACTGTTATGGTTCATTTCTAGATATCGTAGTCAGGAGCCTTTGAACGGTGATAGCCTTATAGGAGCATTATAACTGACTTGCTGTTAGGGAGTGGGGCCTCATTAGAGTAGACTGGTCACTGTGGGCAGAGCCCTAGGGTCATCTGCCTTCCCAATAGCTGCCCAACCTTCTGGATGCCCTGGAGTGACCAGTTTTAATCTGCCCAAGCCCTTCTACCATGCCACTTCTGCTCTCGACTCCACCGACTATGGACTGAAACCTCTGCAAGACGTAAACCAAAGTAAACCTCTCCGCCTTTAAATTGTGGCTGTTGGAAATTATGCTCAGGTGCTGAGGACTATCACGAAGACAGTAACCTCTTTCTGTGCTCTACAGACACAAAAACTAGTGTGTGCATATTTTACAGAAATTATTAAATTCCAGAGGCTCACACAGCTAATTAGTGAGTGAAGTATACAAGATTTAATATAGGTTTCTGTGACTCTGAGATTACAATACTATGTGTATGTGTGTTTGTGTATGTTTTTATAGCCTATATACATCCTTTAGTATTTTAATTAAACCCTGTGAACTGGTAAAGCTGTCAGTATTAAGAACAAATTATTTCATGACCTCACTGTTAACAATAATTTAAAAATTAATATGATGCTTTTAATGAAAATCATGATATTAAACACATATTAACCTGAGCTTGGCAGCTTTTTGTATTAATCACATAGGTGGTATTAACAAAAACCATATCTGAATGTCTAATGTAAAAGAAGTAATACTTGTGAAGAGATTTTTCTCTTAGAGGAAAATTATAAGTGAAAGGCTCTCACTAGGTGTGAATTTTTTAGGCTTAAAATATGTAAGAAAAATTAGATCGCTGTCTGAAGAAGTAACTGAGAAACATCTATTGCACCATTGATTTCTTTGCTCTATAAAATTATGCAAGCAATGTCCTTTCCTGAGCCAATTTATATTATGGTAAGATCATTATTTTTATCATGAATATAATTATTCAAAGCTAGGCTTTCAGTCATGACTAATTTTGTGCTATGATGAGTCATATGTTTCATCATTAAATAAGGAAACGTGTACTTTAAACTAAAGATTTGCAGATTTGCATAGTTACCCTTGAGTTATATATCTTTTTACCTAGGTGTGTTGAGCAAAATATTATGAGTACAATAAATAACTACTCTGTCATTATACAAAATGGAAAATGGTCACCATTGACAGTTCTGGAGGTTTCTGTGCTTTCAGGTTTAGTGTCATCAATTTAAGCCATATCTTTGTTGCTAAATTACCAACATCATGACTCAGAGTCACACAGACTGACTTTAAAACGAGGTGACACCCCTCCTATAAGTGAGCCCAGTGAACTGGCATTTCTTCCCTTAAAATATAAAGCAATCTTTAGACGAAAAGGCCATTAATTTCCTCTTTAGTGCAAACCGCCTCATGGAATTTCCACAGATCCATGAGGATGAAAGGATTTGAATTTCTTACAACCTCGCTGAAGAGATAGAAGAAATTTCACTGGTTTCTAAGTGTCTCTCTCTAAAGGGAGAAAATGAGACAGTTTATCAAGAAACCCGTATTCATTAATGACTCCGTGCTGCCGCCTACCCCCGGTGAGGCCGCAGGGCCTTAGGCTGTATGTTTCCTATTGTCAGTGTGTACTGCGGGCAAAGATCTAAACTGACAACTCTTAAAACACAGAAAATAACCAGCATTTCTTCCCTCTGTTGCATATAGTCGTGTGACACATAATGACGTTTCAGTCCATAATGGATGCATATAAGATAAAGATATCATTATAACATTATTTTAATAGAACTAAATTCCTTATTCCTAGTGATGTCCCTACCATAGGTTTAAATATGAAGGGAAATATATCTATCTTGTGTACATATAAATATATATAATATCTTGTGTATATATATATAATAAAATCTATCTTGTGTGTGTGTGTATATATATATACACACACAAGATAGCTAAGATAATTGTGCTATTAATTTCTATTAGTTCACTGAAAGGAACAGTTAGTGCTTATAATGTTTGATTAATTTTGCATGCCTATATCTGGTAATCTGAGCAACTACTTTGAAGATAATAATATGCAATATAATAACCATTGTTAATTTCCTATCATCTTGTTTGGAAATTCTGTATCATTTTTATTGCTTTTTAATTTTCTTTAAAATGAAAAATATGCAAATGTGTGCCACTGTGTTACAATCACATATGGTAGTCAGCACAGTAACATGCTGGATGGTTTTATAACCCAGGAGTAATAGAGTACACGTTTCAGCCTAGGAGTATGGTAGGCTACCATCTAAGTTTGTATAACTACACTTTGATGTTTGCACAGTAACAGAGTCACTTAACCACACATCTCTCTGATATGTAGTCTTGACATACAGACACGTTTCTGTAATTCTATTTAATCAGTTAGATTTGGGCAAAATCCCACTCTGTCACACAATATGCATCCTGTAACAAGTAGCTCCTGTGCTCTTGTGCAACATGGAAGTAAGAATAATGTCCACTCGCCTTGCTTAGATTCCGGTTGACATAGAACCTACCTAAAACAAATGTTAGCTTCTATTTAACCTAGACATACTGCCAGAAGAGCAAGACATCCTCATATTTCATTTTGGTTTAAATCTCAGAAGGGTTTTGTTATTCCCAAAAAGTAATAATATGATTAAAAAGATTGTAGAGTAATATGTTGCAATGGATGAAATTTACTTTGATGATATTGGGGTTGCACAGTGACTTCCACTGTGGGAAATATTTTTAAGAATGGGTATAAAGCAGGTGCCAAACTGCCTTCACCTGCCCTACTGAGTAACTGTCAATAAAATTAGAAGTATTATGACTATTTAGTTAAATGTATTTTATCACATAACCTCTTTACACAAACACTAGTATTTACAATTGGGTTCAGACCTCACATGTGGAAATTACTGAATAGGAAAATAGTAATGTTACCTCTGCTGGTGGCCCTGTGATTATAAGAGTTCCCTTACCTTCCTAGTCTCATTAGTAGGGTCTGTTGTTCAATGACCCAGTCCATTCCATCCCATTTTGAAATCACCACCATAGACCACTTAATAAGCCAGAAAAACTGTGTCTGCTCATCCAAGAAATAGGAAACCTGCTTATGGTAAGGGTTTTTAGGGGAGATGTGATTTTGTCCAGCCCTATGATACACTGGTGGTATAGCTCAAAAGTCACACAGGAGAGGTGTTGGGGTGAGACGGAGGCTGCCTCTCAGATGTGCAGACCTGGGTTCGGTGAATGTTCTGCAGTACTTCCCATTGCCTTCTGCTCAGTGTGTCCGGGCTGTGGTCGCCCTCCCACGGCCCTGCAACCCTATACCATACTTCATTGTTCTGAATATGGCCCTCATCCTTCCAGTCCTCGCAGAGCACAGGGAGAGTTACTCTGTCAGCATTTGTAGAGGTAATTTATAACCCCACTACCCCTTGCACTGACTCCCTCCTTACCACCGTTATCTGGACTCTCTTCCTGCCCTCACAGTCTGTCCCCCACCATTTCTGGTGTAGATTCCGCTTAGTCTTCTCTCCCACTTTTGGCTTCGGGCCTCCCTCTCTCCACTCTCCCTTCTCCGGGTTTGCACCAAGGTTTCTCCATCTTGTCTTGTCACCTGCTGGTGACCAAGGTCAACATGATGAGAAACAACACTGAGGCACACAATGGAGGAAAACGGGGAAAGGGAAAGGAAGGGGGCACCCTGTAACCTGTCATTTGGGGAAGATCCCGAACCAGGAGGCCAGCAGCTCCACCTATGCTGTGTGAAATAAGCAATCTCATCTCTTCCCCTGCCTTCTTTGCCTACCTCCTACTCCAGAGTCCATCCCAACTGCACTTTCTTCCCTTTTTCTCTTACAGAACCTTGGTTTTTCACTCCCCATCGCTACCTTTGTCCAGATCAGAGGAACAGGTGCAAGGATGCGATGTGGAAAAAGACCCCATCTCAAATGTGAAGCAGACATGTACAGGGCCCCTCGACATGACACTGAGGTTCTGCTGATATCTAAAGCGTTCTGACAAACAAGTGCCCTGCCCTTGATCTTGCAATAAGCTCAGTCTCTAGTGGTGGCAACAGCTCAACTGTGACACAAGACAGGAAAGGCATCCGTCTCCCCTTAGGATGCATTTATTAAAAATGTTTGCAGTCAGAAATTTAAAGAATTAACTTGAAAGTAGATAAATTTCAAAAAAGAAAGAAGAAATAAGAAAGAAAGAAAGAAAGAAAGAAAGAAAGAAAGAAAGAAAGAAAGAAAGAAAGAAAGAAAGAGAAGATAAATTTCAAAGCAGACTGTATGTTATTTTGAATAATATGTAAAGACATCATGATTTTTGGGTAATACTGGAGTCCTTAAGTCTTGATATAACTAGTAATATTTTATACACATTACAGTTTTAATATATTCTGTGGGCAGACTTACAGACCAATCTCATGTAAAATATTATATATTTGGAAAAAGTTCATTCTGAGCCTCAATCAACCAATTCACAAATTTGCTAAACCATTAAAAAAGAGACTGCTTCTAATCTGTAAAGTATTTTCTATTTTAATGTAAATGACTTCAAATTGTAATAAAACAATTTATAGTTGTTTTTAAAAATCTTAGGTGAAAAAATCAAAGTGAGAAACATCTACTTAAGACCACTTGTAAGAAATTATTTATATAAAGTTTGGTATTGGTGTACATGTATATTATATACCTTTATAATTGTATTTTTCTCATTTAAAAGCCACTCTTCCTTATATAAACACTCTAAACGTTCCTCTTAAAGACAACATTGAATTTTATAGACTTTTGTTTTGAAAAATGGTCTCTCACTTAATTGAAAATGTCTAATGTTACCATAAATTGATGGTTAGAAATGAGTATGATAAGGAAGAAATATTTGATTTTTTTCCATTGGTCTAAGTGACATGGAATCATCTTTCAGTCACTAGAGTCCTTACATAGTGACACTGATCTATGAGGATGACTCTCAGGAAAACTGCAGAAATGATTCAGGGTGAGCCCGGGTGGGCACTGTTGTGGGTGGCATTGTGGTGAACACTCTCTTCACCCACATCTCCTGCCCATGAAAGAATAGCCATCTATATTTGAAATGCCAGAAACTATCTCCTCAGTTCTTATCACTGAGTCAGTAAGCATGAAAATGGTATAAAATCACACAGTCACATTCATTATGAGAAAACCCAGACAATTAATTACCGGAACTATTGTTTTTAAGATTGAGGTGCCAAGATTACCTTTATAATTTCCTTTTCTTAGTAAAAATGTACAGCCTCATACCAAAAATTGGCTTTAATAATTGAGGGTTAAAGTGTTCTATGATCATAATATTTGATACAAATTGATGTCTGATGATGGGAAGATGTCATCTTTATATTGTGGACTGCAGCATATCTAGCAGCCCATATCTAAAGTACTAATGTATTAATAAAACAAATCACTTATTACACAGTGGATAACTTTTCTCTATAGTCGCATATTATTTTGAATTTAGAGCCTGCAGCTGTCTGCTGGAGTCCACCTTATCTAAAGAAGCCAATTCTACTGACAGTCTTAATTTTTAAAAACTGAGTTTATTATAATACAGTTATCTCATAAAAATATGATGTGTGATGTGATAAAAAGTGGCTCTCTCAAAATCTGTCCAAATATAAAATATTTAAAATTTAATAGGGATGTTTGAGGATGGGTATAGATAGATAGATTGATAGATAGATAGATATCAGCAATAAATTTTGTGATCTACCTGTCCTCTAGCTTGTAATGCTATGGGTGTCAGAATTTTAGATTCAGAGCAAAGCTGACAACTTGAAAGTACACAAAGAAATGCACTGACATAAACGCCTTCCGGCATGTGCTCTTGTTTGTCACAGGTAATACATTTAAGTTGCCCCACCCAGCTGCCCAGCCATCCAGGGTCTTCTGGTACCAACTGAATGCCATGATTCTGCTGGAGCTGGGCTCCCCTGTCCTCCAGAACTTTTCATAGTTGACTGGGGAAATAAATAGGAACAATAGTTATGACAAAATATTAAAGTTTTACAATAAAATTATATGTAAAACTGAAGCACATATGAGAGGAGTGGTTTATTATATCCAAGGAAACCATCAGAGAGGAGAAGTTTAAATGAAAGTATCACTGATGAGTTAGCATTTGAAAGTCAAGGAAGAAAGAGGTGAAATCTCAAGTGAGAAGAAGAGTAGCGTAAGGTCATGCTCAGAGAAGGGCAGAGAGCCCACGCTTCTTGGGTCTTGGGTGAATGTATAGGGTAGCGACCCTGTCTAAGCTGTGGCAAATAGAAAGCAGCACCCTCTCCTATGAAATCACTCATCATTCACTCACTAAATTTTCACTGAGTGCCACACTTAAGGCATTCTTTGCACAAAATGCTAGCTTATGTACAGAAAAAGAATTGCTTTCTGTTCTCCAGGGAGTTGTATTCAGATGAAGAGACGATACAAAAGGCATCGGCTCACCAGCTTGGGGAGGGGTGTGTACGAGATTGGAGGCAGAAAGATACAAACTAGGAACACAGTCACTGCTGCTTGCAGCAGTGCTCTAGAGGAAAACACAGCTGAGCTCATCCCGCAGACCCTAAGGACCGCACCACTTCCCTGTACGCTGCATCCATTCATATTCATCAGGTCCCTCTGAGTCATCAAGAAAAATTACATCATGATTCTTCGCAATCAGAATAGCACTCAGAGGTCATCACGCTCCCTCCTTCCCAAGCCACTACCTAAAACTAACAACTAGCTTCCCTTTTCTTCTGAAACTGCATTTCAGTACTTGTGAGGCGGTTAGTTTACTTTCATGTTAGAAAGCTCTGAGGTGTAAAAATCTCCATATGTTACATTGAAATCTGCCTCCCTGTTAACTTTCTACCATAGAGGAGGTTCTTGGATGATGCAATAAAGCTACTGTCTTTTACTTTCAAACCTTGGAGTAATATTTGATATTAGAGAAAGAAATAGAAAAATGTGCTTTGAATGTCTCTGCTGTGCACCGAATACTCCCTGCAGGTAATGTACCACTTGCTTTATAACTGACCATGTATATGTCAAGCTGTGCCATGTCAGATTCCACAGTAATGGGCTCCTGGCATATTTAAAGGTGTAATTTACAGTCCTGTGTTTTCCTGCGCAGATGCAAAGCAAGTGTGCCCAAGTGATACACAGCAAGTCTTAGGCCCATCCTAAGTTTCATCTTGCATAATTTACAAACAGAGGCATAAAAATTGCCAAGTTCTTCCTAGGATACTAATAGGGCTACCAAGAGCCAATCCCTCTTAGGGAAAGGTTAAACTCACCTTTAAGATCAATAAAAGAACAGCAAATTGGTTGTGTCCTGAAGTCAAATATTTCCTAATTCTGATCACCTTAAAGATTCTTTCTTATATTTTCTTATTTTTATTGATGGGGCCTCTAAATACTTTTCAAAGTGGTAGTGTTCCACTCTTTGAATATTTCACCTGTGTTCCTTCCATAACTCTATTCTGTCTTGCAGATATATTTCTTGAGTTTGAGTCTCACTATGTTGTCCAAGCTGGTCTCCAACTCATGAGCTTAAGTGATCCTCTTGCCTTAGCTTCCCAAGTAGCTGAAATGGCAAGTGTGAGTCACTGTCCATGCCTTTCTTCTTTGTATTTTAAGGCCCTGCCACTGGCTTCTGGCTGCTCAGAAATGTGTTTTCCTCTGCTTTGTAAAGTACCCCTGTGGACCAGGCTAGTTTCTTAGTTGGTTGCTCAGTCAACTCAGTCAAAACTAATGATTATTTGTCTGTACAATATGTCAAGCACTGAGCAAGTGTACTAGCATAGGGCTTAACCATCAGTGACAGAAGTGGATAGCTTATGAAAGAAACTTAGGGACTGTAATGGATACTGAGGAAATATATTGGATTTTATAATGACCACAGAAGAAGGTACCTGGAAGACTTACTAGAGGAGAAAACTGAGACCTCAGGATTGGCAACTACCTGAAGTATTGCATGTGGAGGAGCAGCAGAAATAATGTGGTTTATAAAGCACAGAGATGGCCGTGAGAATATATTCAGACAACTGAAAGAAGTTCCTTCTGGTTGGAAGCTGAAATGGGGGTTAAGTAGTGAGGGGTAAAGCTGCTTAGGTAAGCAGAAATAAGAACATGAAGGCTTTGGATTCTTGTGAGTGAGTGAGTGCTGGAAAGGAATTTGGGCTTTGTGCTAAGTTCAGTGTGATTCCATTAAAGAATTTTAATCAAGAGATGTCAGGTTCAGATGTTATTAAGTTACACAACATTGGTTGCTTTAAGAAAGCTGTACTTCAAAAGGTAGAGTTGAAACTGGAAGACTAGTATGGAGGCTGTGGAAGTGACTCAGGAGGAGTGGGAACCCAGTTCAGGTCTGCATCGTAGGAACAGAAAGAAGTCATTGGACTGGCTATTTATTTAAGGGACACAGTAAGATCTCTGGGTTGATTTAATGTTGAGAGCGATGTAGAGGAAGGAACTGAGGGTCACTGCCAGGTTTCGGCTTAGTCAACTGTGTGGTTGGCTGGAAAGACAAAAAAATATATATGTATGCGGAAGTGTTAGGAGTTAAATTCATAAGTGTTAAGTGTAAAGTGACTTGGAACATCCAAGAAAAATATACAGTAACAAGTTCTATATATAGGTATGAAATTTAAGAATTCAAGGCTCGAGATGAAGATCTCATAGTCGTTAGCTATATTTGAAGCTTTGGGACTGGTTGAGATTCCCAGGGACTCGGTGGAGTGAGAAGAGTACTGAGTGTTAAAGAGCAGCAATTAAACAAAAAGTGGACTTCACAAAAGAGATGGAGCTGGGCTTCCTAGTGACACAGGAGCAGAACAAGATGAGTGAAGTCAGGGTGGCAGAGACAGAGTATTTCAAGAAGGGAACATTCAGGAGAGTCTGCACTTTCAAGAGAAAACAATACAATAAAATATGAAAGGTATCATTTTTATTTGTTTCATAAGATGAACTCCAGATTGAAACAGAGGAGAATGTAATGAGAGAGCTGGACGTGCAAAGATATATGAAGTTGAAGGTACCTAACTCTATTTTGTGTTGTTATAGCAGAATAGTTGGCCTAAGTAATTTATACTGAACAGAAATGTATGTATCACAGTTCTGGGGGATGGAAAGCCCAAGATAAAGGTATGAGCCAGATGGGCCTCATCTTTCTTCCAAGATGGTATCTTGGGTGCTGCATCCTATAGAGGGGAGAAACATTGTTCTTTAAATGGTAGCAGAGTAGATGGGCAAAGGGAGAGAACTCACTCCTGAAAGAAATTTTTCAAATGCATTAAATCCACTCACCGTGGTGAATCTGTCATGAATTAATTGCGTTTTTAAATGTCCCATCACTTAATACCTTACAATGCAAATAACATTTCAACTTGAGTTTTGGAAAAGACAAACATTTAAACCAAAACAGAAGGATTTTTATTGTTAACGTTTGCATGCTTTAAAGAAAGGAACTATTTGAGCATATTTAAATTGTTCTGGAAAATAGCCAGTGTAAGAGATTAAAAACAAACAGGAGAGGGAACAAAGCAATATAAACAGATAAGAGGATGAGGGGTGGAATGAGAATTGATTAGGAGACTGGAAATTGAGAGAATGTATCCATTTTAAAGATGAAAAATGCTTTATTTCTGATAGTCTCAATCTGATAGTCTTTATTGTGTCCTAATATACTAAATAAGAGAAGCATCATTGTTTCTACTACTATGGGGAAATTTGGTCATAAAAACAATAAGATATTTACCGAGACTAATTACTGGAGAATGGGGTTATGAGGAACAGTGGATCCTTATCTTGATCCACTGTGATCCCACTTTCTTCATCAATGGACTGGTGGGAGCACCTGCAACCAAAACGTAATTAACAATATAGGGTTCAGTACACCAAAACATCCACCATGATATTTGGGTTTTGGGGCATACAATTTCAAAAGATAAATACTATTTTCTGAGAGCTTCTTGAATTCATCAAAGAATTCTGATGACCTAACTAAAATAAATTCATAAATAGGAATATTGAAGATTGCAGTGATATGTGTAATATTTTTTACAGAACTAATACCTTGTTTTAAAGAAAATTAAATTTGATACCAACAAAGTAACAATTATGAAGGTAGCTTCCAGCTTTTAAAAATAACTATGAAACTGTAGTTCTTCAAATAACATGGTAAGGAGGAAAGAACAGACAGTATAATCGATAGCAAGAGAGTTTAACAATGTAAACTGGCATGTGAATGTGTCCTAGTATACATAAAAGGAATTACAAGTATAATAATAATCATTGACATATCTATTCTTTCTCTGTGCCAGCTACCACTCTATGAGTTAGGGATGTGTGTTAATTAATTTAGTCCTGGTAATAACATATAAAAACCTTTTGCAAAGCAAAAGAAACCACCAACAGAGTGAAGATACAACCCAAAGAATGGGAAAAAATTTACCAGCTATTCCTCACACAAAGGACGGATGTGTAGAATACATAAAGAACTCAAAAAAATCAGACCTTCTAAATTTAAAGACCCAATAAAAAAATTGGAGTTTGAAATGAATAGACATGTCTCAGATGAAGAAATAGAAATAGCAAATAAATATATGAGAAAATGTTCAATCACTGGTCCTTTGAGAGTTACAAATTAAAACAACACTGAGATTCCATGTCACTCAGGAAGAATGGCAGTTATCAAGAAACCAACCAACAACAAATGCTGGCAAGGCTATGGAGGAAATGGAACTCTTTTCCACTGTTGGAGGAAGTATAAATTATGGAAATCACTATGTAGTTGCCTCAATAAAGTAAAACTAGAGGTTCCATTTGATCCAGATATTCCCTTTCTAGATATCTTCTCCAAAGAGTTAAAAAGCATCATATCACAGTGATATATACACACTTACATTTAGAGCAGCACAATTTATAATAGCTAAATTTAAAAACAGCCTAGATGCCCATCAACAGATGGATGAATAAAGAAAAATACGGTTTTTATATACAATAGAAAACTATTGTGCCATAAAGGATAAACTTGAGACATTTTTAGGTATATAGTTGCACCTTGGGAATATAATTTTAAGTGAAATGAATTAGACCAACATGTTGAAATATCGCATTGTTTCTCTTGTGTAAAAATCCTAAAGGACGAATAAGGACCAAAATGGAGGATAGATGTTGGGGATGCCACCACAAAAGGAACCCGGATCCCTACCTGGCTTTCTGGTGCACGGTACCCAATATTTGACTGTTATATGATATTCAGGAGTCTCTGTGATACAAAGTATTCCCTGTACCTTTACTGATGCAAATAATTAGTGGTCAACTTTCTAATTAATTGTTTTCCAACATTGTTTTCCCAGTAGAAAAAGATTTAACTCTTTAAGAGCTATTTTCCTGTAACAACTATTAATTACTGTAAATTAATATGTGGACATCTTTCTCTAATTCTATTTCTCATTTATTTGGGTTTTCTAGAGTAGCAGAAGCAATAGAAAAGATGTGTACAATTATGTAAGGGGATTTATTAGGTAGGCTTACAGGAGCAGAGGTAGAAGAGTGCCCAGTGGTTATCTTTGCGAAGCAGGAGCCTCGGCAATGGCCATCTGCAAGCTAGAGAGTTGGAGGATCTGCTGGCTGATCAGCTTACAGAACAAGAAGCACCAAGGACACAGTATCAGTCCAAGGTTGGAGGCCTGGAAACACCCTAATCATCATTCCAGAAGAAGCTGGAAATCCGGAGACTAGTAGCCAAAGGCCACGGCGGCAGTGGGCGCATCTGCTCAGGCAAACTGCAACAGATAGGACCCTTTCCTTCTTGCCTCCCCTTTCACTCCGTCCAGGGTACAAACCTATTTGTTGGTGCCACTGTGTCCAGGGTGAGTCTTTCCCCTTCAGTTCCCTGCCCTCCATGTCAGTCTTCCAGACACACCCAGAACTATGCTTTACTAATGCACTAGACACTTCTTAATCCACTCGAATTGACCTATTGTGGCTAACAGTCACATCTATGTAGTTGTGCTTCTGGAGAAGGATAAACTGGTTCTGCATTTGTGTTGCATAATTGTTTCAGGTTCAGGCAATCCTCTCTAAACTTGCTTATTTTCAGTCTACCTGAGTGCTGAGTATTTTGAGATATAGGTAGAAATAAAAGGTAGAAGCAAAATTTACTTTCTTATTACGGAAGACAGAGGGCTAGACTGGACCTCAAAGTGATATTTTAAGTGACCCATCTTTCTTTAATGGAGCAATTCAACTTTTCCACAGGCAATTATGAGGGTAATGACTGCAACTCACTTGAATTTTTTAAGTAAAGGAAAAAGGCAAAACTTAATTCTAAAAATACCATTGTGTTATTTATAAGCTGTATTAGAAATCATTATTTGACAACAAAAGCAAAATCGAATTTGATTTAATTCTCTGAACTGCAGTGTTATTATCAATGCCCCAAATTTTGCACTGTTGTGAACTTTACTTTTTCTCTGATTTCTCATTTTAACTTGTTCCTTTTAGGCATATCCCCCTTGGGGAGGCTACATTAGAAAGGCAGAAATTGTTTGTGTCAACTTTTAGTTGTAATAAGGTAATGTGCTTTATTTGGCAATAAAAGCTGGACAGCAGCTGGCTGTATAAGTTCATTTAAAAACAGTCTTGGCAAACAATTGGATCCAACCTCCAAAACAAAACTTGAGCAGAACTCAAATGGCTGCTTTGGGGCCCACTGAAAATTTTGATGTTCTAAATTATTCTTCTTAGGATTCACATGCTGTGAATCTTATTTTGCAGTGAAGCGATGTAGAAAAGTTATTTTGAAGGGTAGTATTGATTATGTAAGGGGCCAAGACCTGTGGCAAACTAAGATCCCTCCTTACCCTGATTATACTTATCAACAAGACTGTTGACGAGGTGATCGCATTAGCAAAGAAGCTCCATCAATCACGCTTCAGATGTATAAATGTTACCCGTGGAGGCACTGCAGCTTATATTGAATAGTTTCACCATCTGTCTCATCAAAGGACATTCGGGAAATTTTTTAGATGCTGTGTAATCTTCTATTCTGTGACTTTCCCACAAAGGACTCTTCTTTGCCTCTCAAACTAAACTATGCTAGATAATTTTAATGATCCAGGAAAATGATCTAACAAAAGAAATTGCATTGCTAATCAAATTGTTAATCAAATCAAAGGAGGAATTTTCATCCTATACTAATACTCTTGACCATTTGGGTAAGCGAAGAAGAGAAGTAATCATTTGCAAGAAGGAATAGTTCATGTGGACCTATCAAACACTGATGGCTTTATAGAGAATTATATTGTGTGTGTTGAAGAATCATAGAAACAGAATACAGATGCTTAGAGTATATGCAATTCAAAATTCGACAGGATGAACAGCAGTGGCAAAATGTGATAGTTATTTTAGTACAATAAAAGGTAGTAGATCGCCATAAGATTTTTCAGTCTTCCACAAGAATATTTTTTGATGCCTGTGAACTCTGAACTTAAAATAGATATTAGTCAGCTGCCCGTGATTAACTAAGACACCTTTTATAGTTTTGTTTAAAAATACCAGTTGTTAAATACTAAAACCAATATTTTTCCTTAAATAACCTTAAAGAAGTTACTAAGAGCATTACAGTCAATGTACAATATATTTGCTTCACTAAGAAGCTTCACTTTGTTAAAACAAGGAAACTACACGAAAGGCTTTTGGAAATAACAAAGATTTTCCAGATCCTCCAGAGTGTGAGAGGCATTTAACCAAACAACTGAACTACAGGCAATTGTAGAAATGTTTCCCAAGGGATGTTTTGAAGAACACGTTAAAAAAGTGAACCAGAATCTCTGTAGTCATAGGATGACATTCCAGTCATTCTACCAATTTGAATGTGTTGATTTTTATTTAAAAAAAAACTTTCTTAAAAGAAAGAAAATGAAAAAAGTATAAATTTACACTTACCTAATTGTGCTCCAACTTCTCACATTTATCTGTGAGTTTCATCCATAATTTTGGAGTTAAAAACTTCTCTGAATGCAGAAGTAAAAGAGAAGTATGAATAAGTAGAAATTTGTGTCTTTTATCACTTTCAGATAATAAACTTTATAAAAAAAAATGGAGCTATCAAAATTCAGATGGTGTCTACAGTGTGATCTCTTTCCAGAACTACCGGAAGGCTCACATACTTCAAAGCAAGAAAGGCTGAAAGTCTGCCTGCTGTACGCCAAGCAGGCTAACACACAAACAATTTATATAATTATGGTATTTAATCCTCAAAATGATGCCATGAGGTAGAAATTATTAGTGCTATTTTTCACTAATGTACACAAGCTGAATGTTAGTATATTGGTCAGCAAGTAAAAATGACTTCATACAATTTTCCTAAAAAAGTTAATATAGCAGAACCCCACATAATTATCCATTTCAGCAGGCTGCAGGCTAAAAACAATCCATCTCTGAATTTGCAACTATCCTCAATAAGTTTCTTATGATCTCAAACCCCTACTGTTTTTTTGTCCCCAAACAAGATCTTCCCCATGCCAGATGAGGCCCATACTCATGCCTAGAGCCATTTTTGGCTTAGGTTTTAGGAATATGGTCACATATCTGGATATGATAGAGTGTGACAGACAGAAAAATGCATGCTCTTCACATGACAGCTAAAGAGTAACTCTCAAAGTGTGAGAATGTGCTGTTTACCTTAAGTAGCAAAAAGAACTTTGCAGAAGCAAATAGGGATTGTGAATTGAGAAGGTCGTGCTGGACTATTCAGATGGGGCTCACAGAATCACAAGGGCCCTTACAGAAACTGGAAAGTCAAGGAAATGGATTTTCCCCATTACACACACACAAAATGGGGCTCTGCTAACCATTTTAAGTTTAGAACTTCTATCCTCCATAACTGTAATACATTACCTTTTTGTTTTTTCAAACATCCACATTTGTGGTGATTTGTTATAGAATCAGTTGGAAATGAGTAGTCCTTGCATCAACTCCTCTTTGCTAATAATCATGGCTCTGATTTTGTGGTCTATGTCTGGCAAACAGCCTTAGATTTGGTCCCAGCATCTGAAGCTGTGTGCTTGGCTATTTCAGATCTAGTCTTCCCAGTGTTTTCTTCTCCCAAGTGACATAAAAAGGAAGCCCAGTTGAACAAAAGGAAAAGCTTGCAGTTACTATTAAATATCATGCAATGAAGAAGTCAAAAGGTGAAGATGAGCCATTATTCTATATAATTTGTTGAGGACAGTCATGCAATGTTAAATAAAATAGGCTTCATTTCCTAAAATGTACTAGATTGTTATTATTACTATTTGGGGAAAGTATAGTGTTCACCAATATGAATGTGGACTAAGACCTGAAACGCAAAGGTCCACCCTGCACCCCTGATCTTTAAACTGGAGTTCTGCAGTTTTTAAGTACTTCCTTTCTACAAAGGACTAGAGTCTCAGCTACAGCTTTTTCTCCCAAAAATATTTCCAGACCCATTGTCTGATTCTAGCTTACTTGTATTTCAACTATGGTGTTCTAAGGTTTTTTTGTTTTTAAATCAATGCAGAATATTGTGGCAGATTGCTTGAGCTTTGCCTGCTTCCAATTTTTCTACATATGAACAGTTTCTATTCCATGGGTTTACTGTACCTACCTCCGAACCCTACACAAATATCCTCCTTTCCTTTATGGGGTAGTGAGTAGATTGTCTACTTCTCTGTAAGTCAGTCTTCCACTATGTGAGGTCAAGAGAAGAAATATGAGCTATCTAGAACATGATGATGTCTGTCTTGCACAGTTTTGAGAATAAAATAAATATTTACCTTGATAAGTTATTTATCTATAACCAGGATATGTTGTAACTTAGCCTTTTGACTTGGCAGCTTGAAAATAGTGGCAGAAGCACTCCTGAAATTTATTTTTGTCATAGGAAGAAGATGATTTCAAGCTCAGGCAGGAAATGTAGTTTACTCACCTGGAGTGTCAGGGGGGCTTCATTGGAAGTTCACAGCTTAAACGACACTGCAGGGCTTCTCTCTTCCTCACCCTAGCTCTTAGGTCTCCTTCTACTGTGTTCTAACCTTATCTTCATTCCTGATAATGAGAATCCTGTAGAGAGAAAGGCTCTTCCTGATGTGTAATTCCCATGTCCTCCTATATCCAAACTCCCCTTTCTGTTTTTAGGACTCTAAGGGAAAGGAGGCTTCTTTCAATGTCCTTCCACTAAGCCGCATACATCATCTTACTTGCGTCACTCCTAGACCTGTTACTGCTCCTAAAAGAATGGATATCTTGGTTGGAAAGGCATTGATGGAATGCTTCTCTCTTTGCTAAACTGGGATTTTGAGGTAGTGTAACCAGCAGGCATGGTAATATTGGAGGGGGTGAAGGTAAGTTTCTAAAAGAATGTAAGGTGGCCAATGTTAGTAAAAGACTTAACTGATTTTGGGGGGGGTTAGTAGAACCAAAAGAGTACTTAAACAGTAGTGAAATTGAATACATATTTGAACAATTAAATGAAACCATATTACATTTTAACCTTTCTTATGACATTAAAATCATTTTAGTACAAGCATTGTACGAATCCCAGCATAAGTAAGTACCAAAGTTTTGCTCTGGAGCAAACTGACAGGATTCACATCTTGGCATTGTCTTAGTTCCTTCATTCATAAAATCAAATAATAATACACTTGCCACTTGGGGTCCTAGTCTAGAGGGGTCAATATAAGTAAACCACTTTGTACCACATGTAAGCACTCAAAGGAATGTTAGTTATTTCATTCAGTTTCATTGTGTGGTATATGAGTGTGCATGTTAGATATAAACACAGGTTTTCTTAAATGTGTGTGTATATAAAAGTGTGTGTATGTATATACACATAATCTTTCATACATATATTTGAGTCTGTGAAAACCATACATATGTTATTTGTGATCATTCAAAAGTCTGATTTCCTAGATACTGTCCATACCAATCACTAGGTTCTGTGAACACGAAAATGAGGAAGATATGACCCTCATGACTAAATGCATTCTGAATGTGTATATGCCCAGCCACACATACCCACACTTGCATGCCTCTCTGCAAACACTCACTAATTAGGTGGGAAATCACTTCCAGGAAATATTTTATAGTCATCTGTCAAAAAGCTATGATAAAATATTGAGATATTTAGAAACTGGGTTCTTTTCTTAGCTCTTCAATATTTTCTCAAGTTACATATTCTATCACCTATCCAGTGACACTAACCGAACTTAGTTAAGCAACTAAAAAAATCTATCTATATGGAACATAGTCAAGCTTTAATACAAATGGCTTATTTGTAAACAATTCCCAGGACTGGTTAAAGAGACCATTGAAAGTCATGCACTTAAATTCCTAGCAGAGCCTTGTTCCTATCTAACATTAGAGGTTCCTATTGAACACTTCGGGTTCTTAATTAAACGGCTTGCTTACTTATTTTCCAAAGCCTGCAGAAAAGTAAATATCAGTTATAATTCAAAAAACTTATTATTTCCACTTGTAGAAGTATATTTATGTACAGATATGTTTTACTAAAGAGAGCACCCACAAGTTCTTGATGCAGGATAAGAAGCAGAGCATCTCACACAGGCATCCTGCAAACCCCTTCCCTGTCTTATTCCCTCTTTGTTCCTCACCATACTACCGTTATCATAAGCGTCCTCCTGTTCCCTGTGTAGTTACATAATTTTATCACGTCTTACCGCTGCTTCATTGTGACTATTGCATAAATTGATACTTTACTCCACATGTTCATTTATAGCGTGCTCCTTTGCATTGGAGATTTGTGTTGTGTATAAAGCTATAGTCCATTCATTCTCACTGCTGTATCTTCCTTTAATTATCTACTAACTGTCAATGGTTGAATACAGTTTGGAGCTGTTACATAAAGTCTCTCTACGACTATGTTTCAGGCTGTATTTTCATGAACATGCCCAAAATGTTACACCAGGTGATTACTAGAATGGAATTTCTGTGTTATGTGGTGTTTGTATTTCTAACTGTATTAAAGATGAGAAGATTATTTTCCAAAGTGACTCTACAAATTTCAGGTTCAAGAAGAAAGTTCATGTCTGCAAACATTTGATTTAGTCAGACTTTTTGATTTTGCTGATCTTGTCGTTATAAACTACAATATTTGTTTTTAATTTACATTTGTTTCATCAATAATGACACCTTTCAATATATTTGTTGGTCATCTGAGTTTATTGTTTTTGAAGTAGCTGTCATTAGTTCTGCCCTTCTTATTGGGGCTGTTTTGTTTATTCACACTATTATTATTTGAAAATATCTTTCTACTTTATGGTTTACATGTTCACTCTCATTACAATATCTGTTGATAAATAGAAGTTTAACTTTAATGTGGTTGACTAGACCAATTATATTGCTTTCAGTTTCAGCATTTTGTGGGTTAACACTTTTTACTCTAATGCTTTTAATTTTTATGTTTTATTCTTTTCTAAAGATTTTGCCATATCATTAGTTTTTAAATATAGATATTGAGCTCATTTTTGTATGTGTGTGTGTGCAGAGCATTAAGGAGATAAGCATTCACTTTGCTCTCCCCCATCTCTACCTCAAATGGACAACCAGTTGTCCAGAACAGTTTATAGGAAATCTATCCTTGATCCAGTGGTCTGACATGTAATCTCATTCATACTTCAATTATCAGTATATGTCTGAATCTAACTCTGGACTATATTTTCATACTCTTTTGCCTACTATCTATCTGAATATTAAAATTTTATTACCTTAAATACCATAGCTTTATAGTAAGATTCCATATACGGGATAAGGTCTTCTCTCTCACTCTTCCACGAGCTTATTTTGGGTTTTAAAACCGTTACACCACACATTCTTATGCATTTTATAATCAGTGTTTTTAGCCTCCAAACACTTACTAGAATTAACATTTTCGTAATGCTGAGCTTCCCAATCCAGAGACTTAGTACATAGCTCTATTTATTTAGGTTTCCCTTACTCTTTTTCGGTAAGTTTTTGTGAAATAGATTTTTTTATGTAGGAATCTTAAAATTCTTATTTCTAAGTGTCTGATATTTTTATGTCATATTCACATTTTATTTGCTATTTGATTCTGACATGAAGAAATGCAATACTTGGTTGTTGTATATTGACCTTGTACTATTAATATAATTTATTATATGTCATATTTAATATTCTATTTACACAATCATATAATATATAAGTAACCGCAGTTTTCCTGTTTTTGAGAACACATCATTTTTTAAAATTTGTAAATATAATGGATTATTTCAACTAATTATATGATATTGAAATAGTCTTGTACTCTTGACATAAGCCCCAGTTATTCATTATGCATTACTGTAAATTACTGTGTGATCGTGGCATTGTGTTTGGATTGGCATCTATCTGCATGAGCAAATCACCTGTAAATACATTTCTGTTCTTGCTTTTGTCAGGTTTTGGTATTAGTGCTAAATATGCCTTGTCAAATAAATTAAGAGGTTTTATTTCCCATTTTCTTTCTTTTTACATAAAGAATTTATGTAAGATTGCAATTCTTTTTGTAAAAACTCACTAGAAACCACATATAAACTTACATGCACTTTACTTTGTGGACAGCCTTTCAGTTGGTTTAAATTTTTCTAATCTTAAAGAAATAATCATATTTTCTAGTTTTCAAACATCTTAGGTTATCTGGAAATTTGTACTTACCTAAACTTTAAAATTTATTTGCATAAAGTTACCCATTTCTTTGGTAATTGTCAACATCCCTGTGAAAAATTTTCTCCCTCAATATTTATCCATTTCATTTAGTAGTTGCAGGAAATCAACTCTCATTTCTGTCCTTAGTTTATGTTTGTAGTTGCTTTTCTACTATTTTCTGCTCTTAGGTAGGGCTTTCTTCTACATTTTGATGTAGTTTACTCTTTTTCTAGCTTCTTGAGAATCACTTAAATAAGCAACTTGTTATGGTTTATATTGAGCTGTCCCCCAAAGCCTCATGTGTTGGTGGGGAGTTTCGAAAGTGGCTGGATTGGGATTAGTGGATTAAGGGTGTGATGCTGGGATTAAAGGTGCTCCACCATGTGTGGGGGTGGGATCAACCACTCCGTTTACAGCTTGGGTGGAATATAAAGGGGCAGAAAGAAGGCCAGGCTGGTGCTGCTGCCCTGCCTGTTGTTTTGCTGTTTTCTTTCCTGCTTGCCATAGATTGTTTATCCTCGGCCATGTGCCACCTTGCCTTGGAGCCAGATGACTATGGATTGAAACTTCTACAACCTATGAGCCAAAATAAACCTTTACTCCCTTAACTTTGTTTGTTTGTTTTGCTCTTTGAGACAGGGTGTCATTCTGTAATTCAGCCTGGTTTTAAACTCAGTATGTAGCCCAAATTGACTTCAAACTCACAGTGATCCTACTGCCTCAGCCTCTTAAGTGCTGGGATTACAGAAATGCACCACTATGCCTGGCCCGCCTCGCTGAATTTTGGGGGTCAGATATTTGGTCTCAGCAGTGAGAAAAATAACTTAGACAAACATTATTTTTAGTCCTTTTATTCTTTTATAATATATATTTAAAGTTGTAACCTTTCTTCTAAATACTGATTTCTGAAAGATGGTTGTGTGGTATCTTCAAGTGTTTTCTAGTTTTCTGTGTGACTAGTGTACCTCCTTGAATCATGAGCCATTAAAAGTATTTTTTCTTAGTTTCTAAACAGGTAATGCTTTTCTAATTCTTATTTTTCTACCATAACTGAATCTCTGTCCAATAATGAGGCTGATATATACCAAATCTTTAAAATTTTTAAACACTTCTTTTATTGCCTAGCAAGTGATCACTTGTTTATAAATATTTCTCATGTAATTGGGAAGAATGTGTAATTTTTTTCATCATTCTAAAGTGCATTTTTTCATGCATGCCTATTAGATCAAATGCTTATTAATTGCATTGCTGAAATCACCAGTATCCACACATATCTTTTGACTGCTTATAATCTCATTCTCTAAGAGAGGTGTATTCAATTTTTCTTCTACTCATAGAAATGGTAATATAATGTACACAAATTTAAAGCCTGTCTGATGGCTTTATATTTTTATAACTATGCAGTGATTCTACAGATTGAGAATCTCTAATTCAAGAATCTAAAATCTGAAATGCTCCAAAAGCAGAACTTTGAGCACTGACATGATACTACAAGTGAGAAATATCATACCTGATCTCATGTGATAGACTGTAGTGAAAATGCAGATGCACAAAAATATATTATAAAATTACCTTTAGGCTCTGTGTATAGCATATATGAAACTTAGGCGAGTTTTGTGTCTAGACTCAGCTCCATTGCTAATGTTTCTCATTACTAGATTTCTCATTAACCTAATAAGCTTTCTTATTACTAAGGCTTCTCATTTCTCATTAGGTATATGCAAATATTCCAAAATCTGAAAATAATTAAAATCAAAATACTTCTAGTCCTAAGCATTTTGGATAATGGATGCCCAAGCTATAATGCTTTGTTGCCAAATAATCTAGTTTGTCTCATTACTATAACTTCATAAATTTAGTGTTATTTATTATTAGTTTGACTTGAGTTTTCATGCTTTTACTTTTAACTTCTCTGTTTTCTTATCTTTAACAGTGCCTTACAAACAATATATTTAAATTTATAATTTAACTTAATGTTTTAATTGATTATTTAGTTCTTGGGTTTTTTAGTCTTTCTTGATTCATATGAATTTTAGAATCAGTTTGTTGAGCAACGAGCACAAACACACACATTTGTTGGGATAGATATTTTCATGGTGGTGAGTTTTCTAATCCATGGGCTTGGTAAATTACTCCATTTGTTTCGATTTCCCTGATCCTTCTCAAAAGATTTTTTAAATTGAATTATTTAGTTCATTAATGTTTAATTACTATTAAGTTGCTAGTATATTAGTTTCAAATCTGTCATTGTGCTGCATTGCCATTGGAGGCAGTGTAGGTGTCTAGTGGAAGGTTTGGGGTCTAGTGGGAGGTTTTAGATTGTGTTAGCATATATGGAGGTGTGTTCTTGAAGGAGATTGTGACACCCTGATCTCTTGTTCTTTGTTGTGTACATTCTGGGCACCACAAGGTGAACAGATTTCTCCACAAAGCTCTCCCAGCATGATGCACTGCCTCCCATAGGACCAAAAGCAACAAAGCTTACTTGTCACGGACTGACCTCTCCAAAACCGTGAGCCAAAGTTAAACCTTTCTTCTTTTCAAATTGGCTGTCTCAGCTATTTTATTACGATAACAGGAAGTAGACAAACATGATCAGTATTGTTAGTATTTATTGAATAGTCATGAACATAGCCTGTAAATCTGTTATTACCATTTTTATTTGATACAGCAAAAAGAGATTTTGAATGATATAGATATATATGTACTGATCACTGGACTTTCAGATTTCACAAGCACAGATTCATTTGCTCCCCAAGTTTTCAAATTTATTTTCAATAAAAGAAGTCCATGTAAATGCTAGGATTTCCTGGTTAACAATGACAAATGATCAACTATTTTCCTGTTTAAAATCAATAAGCTACAACTAGCTCAGGCCAAGTTTTGTTAAAGAAGGAGAGAAAAATCATACATAATAATTCTTTTAGGTGGATAAGATCCAGTTGAATAATTTGTCACACTAGCTTTGAAATGTCACTTTGTTGTTCTAAAAGAGGTCTTACAGCCCTGAAAAAGTAATGTTTTCCACACACATAGGAAGAGGAAGGCCAGTATAACCTAAAATAAGAACAAATGTTAACTCATCCGAGGATGAATGAATGCCATCATGGCTTTGAGTTATAGTTTTTATTCAGTTTCTCATTACTATGCAAGAGCAACAAATAGATGAGTGCTTCCACAGCAACCGAAATGGAAGTAATTAAAGGCACAAGTGGACCTAAAGGCAAGAATCCTGATCTATCCAGTTCTCTACATGAAGCCCTATTGTAGTTTCCTAATGATATCTAGTGACCTTAAAATGTTAATGTAGGGGCTGTGGATATAGCTCAGTGGAATAAGTGCCTGCCTGGCAAGCACAAGGTCCTGAGTTCAGTCCCCAGTACAGCAAAAGGAAAAAAAATGTTAATGTAGCTTCTGAAAATACCCAACTTTGCAATGTTGATAATCAGATTCAATAGATCTTACTGATGAATATATGAAACTTACATTTTTATGAGCTATACATACAAAAGTAATCAAATTATCCTGAATAATTGTTGGTCAATTAAAAGTACAGTATTCCAATGCCTTTTCTCCAAGCTAAAAGTCAATAAAAATTTACTTTGAAAAAATTTTCATTATGCAATTGAAATGTATGGATCTTGTTCTGCATAATACATTAATATTAAAATCCTAAATTAAAATGACATTTTTATTTCACATAAAAGTGCAGAATGAATTATCTGACTGGTATTGATATATTTAAAAAGATATAAAGAAGTATTGGGCAAGATTTGCATTAAAGATATGACTCCTACTCATTTCTTTTTATATATCCGCCTATAAACAGTTAAATGATTTGGTAACCTCTTCTAGGGTTTCCTCCTTCTTCACTACAAACTATTTAGTAGATTATACTTCATTGGGTTCACTTTTCATTTGTAGCTTGATTTAATGAAATCTCAAACAGGGTCGTTAGTTATCTAAAGTAATCCAGATCAAAATGGTAATATAATTATTACTACTTTCAAATTTGTTCTGGCTTCAACTTTCTTCACCTTCCTAATTTGGTACTTTCAAATGAAAACTTAATTAAGCATCAAATTAATAAAAGGCAGTTTATACTGCCATTGTACGTCTACTAGTTGGTGATAAATAGAAGACAGGACCTTTGATGGATTTTTTAACCAGGAAAATAATTAAATGGGCCATATGATCATTACTGAGGAGGAGTAATTGAGGTATCGCCTCTTGCATAAAAGCGTTTCATTCGGCTATTTAGAAATGAAAAGTGGAAAGAGTTATGTAAAGGGAATTGGGGCTCTAGGCTCTATGTAACCAAGAAGCAGTGAAATAACCTGTGTATAGGTAAAGAGTTTAAAATAGGATGGACCATACATTGAGTAAAAGAAATTAAAAATGCATGAACCAGTGGGAGGTTCTGCCTGAGCTAGAATGACACACTGTTAAGGGAGATGTCTGGTGAACTAGATTAAGTTTTTTAAAAAAGCCCATTTCTATAGCATTTCCACACTGTAATGAAAAGCGGGCGGTGCTCATGAGTATTTGACTTCGTGGGCAACCATAGCCTCACATTTGTAGCTGGGTGAGTATTTATATTTCATTCAAAAGTAAGGGATAACTTTTACATTTCTTACTATTGTTCTTAAAATAGAATTTTAAGCCACACTTAAAATAGGATTTTTAAAAAAATTATACACACTTTTGGAAGATCTAATTTCATTTCTTTATTTTAAAGATAAAAGAATGAAAATATATTAGCAAACACACATACATTTAGAACATAACACAAAAGCAATGCAAGCAATACAGAATTTCAGGCAAGGTGATAGGAAATTAAAAATGGTTGTTGTATTATGTATTGATATCTTCAAATTGGATACTCAGATAAACAAATATAGACATGTAAGATTGATCAAACACTTAAACATCAACAGTTCCTTATAATAGAGCAATGAAAGTCAGAAGTACAGCTATGGTAGCTGTCCTGTGTATAAATATATATGTATTTTTCCCCTTCTTTTTTCTCTTTTTCCTCATCCCAATTGTTCTTTCCTTTTGAGTAGTTTCCTTTCATTTCACAATGTCTATCGTACCTCCTAGATTTTCTTCAACTTCTTTCAGGTTCTTACACTGAATTTTTAAGCATTTGGCCATATGTGGAAGGCCATGTATTACCCATTCTGTCTTAACCTCTTCAAAGAAAAGATAATTTGAAAAACCTAATATTAAATCAGACTTTCACCACTTGTTTCAAATTACTGTATCTAATCCAAGCTGTCATTTACTGATTTATTCATGCACTAAATTTACTGAGCATTAACTAAATATCAGGCACACGTTGCAAATTTAGATTTATATATCTCATCTGGCTTAAATAAGAATGAATCTGATAGCTAGGAAGTTTTGTTTGAGTGTTAACAGAGCATAGAGACTCTCAGCCTGTCTGTGACAGCATAAAAATTTGAAAGCACAGCGGCATTTATTTTTTACTGGGAGGGAAACATTAAAGAGTTCCAAGGATTTTTCCTCCCTTATTTTTGAAGTATGTCAAAGAAAGAATATCTCAATGAAAAAGCATCTACAATATTTATAGAGGGGAATGAAAGTATTTGGTAAAAAGTCATCTCTGACAGATAAGAAAAAGCCTGGGCAGAAACTTTGTTTCCTGCAAGTCATTAACTCCAACTTGCTGCCCCTGCAGGAGGATTTTGTTGTGTCTTCTCCCCTTAACCTGTGCTAGGTTCAGGCCTATTCAGCAGTGCTGCAGGACTGAAGCAAAAGAGAAAGGCTTGGTTCCTACAGTTGCTCTATACCTGAATCTGTGACCGGAAGAGTCTTCTTCTAGTACTGCTCCCAGCCCCAGCCACTTTGACCATGCCTCTGTCTAGAGGAACTGAGCTCACCTACTCTGCCCTCGCACACAGCTCTGGAAATTAGTATTCGCCTAATTTTACTTGAATGGAAATTTTGGCTGGTAGGGAAATGAGCTGTCAAACTTTCTAACACATTTTTCTAGAAAGTTCTAAGTCTTTCTCCCTATCCCTAACAGGAGTGGGGACAGGGCCCGAAGCATAATGCATCACAGTAATTGAGTGACAGTCTCGCACCATTTATTTTATTCTACCTTGTTTTGTTTCAGCTTTTCTGGCTGAGGCAAAACCTTATTCGGTTTTGCAACATGAAGCCAGCACAGCATATATGCATAATTTTGCACCCCATACTCCTTCAGTGCTGTATTTTTTCATGGGATGCTTGGATTTCTTCAGTTCTTCTTTATAGATCTTTTGCCAATAATTGATGAGGAAATATATTTTAGAAAGTCAGAGAAATAAGTAAGGACACACATACTCACACACACATCATCCAGGACAATAACAAAAGAAACTCAAAGAAAGCAAAGAATCTCAGGAAAGAGAAATAATATATCTCAGAACCACTGCAGTCAAGATTAGCTCTGTTCTTGGGAGCTAAACTGGAGTGGGATAAAGATTTGTGGGAAAGAGGAGATCGAAATGCATATATGTTTCACTGGTGATTTCTTTATCAGCAATTCGCTGCGAATTAGCTTCATTTTCCCAAAGAAAATATTGCTGTGTCCATTTGAAAATTTATAAATAGCTGAGGTGATCTTTAATATTTTTCCTAGCCTTAATAATAAAAACAATAACTTATCATCACAGTTATTATTTAGCAAGAACCTCCTCTGTGTCTTCTGAAATAATTCTGCCATGTAGCAATCTTATCCTGATCAACAAATGAGATTGTGGCTTGGAGATACCCAGTGCTTATGAACAGTTTTAAATTCTATAAATGAAATATTTTAATAAAATCCAAAATTCAAAAGAAATGCAGAACATCTAATAATTAGCAGTAGATACATCATTTCTGTTTGTTGCCTAATTTTATATTAATAACTATTTATCTATGGACCAATTATACAGCAAATATTAAAGCAGTGTGGGTTAAAGCACCAGAATGGGCACGGGGAGCTGTCAGGAATGTGAAGCAGATGACTCACCCTCTGGAAGGACATTTTCATCACCTCACAACTGGCCCGGAGTTTTTGAGTGCAAAAACAAAGTCTGTGGAGCTTCAGACATAACATGAAAAAAGATAAAATTCTTTAGCTGCTCCATATAGAGCTATCCAACATTCAAAGGAGAGGTCCTACAATTTCCAACAATGTCTGAACTAGTGGCATTTTGGGTTTTTAATTCAATTAAACTGATTAATTTATTTATAAAATTATTTATTTTGCAGTGCCGGGGAGCAATGCTAGAGATTGAATCCAAGGGCTCCCATGGGCTAAGTAAGCTCTCTACCACTGAGCTACACCCCCAGACCTAGACCAGTGCTTTCTAACAAAGCTTCAGGATTGCCATTCTAGTTGAAGTCAAAGGCACTTTCCTGCTCTGCCCCGGATTTCTAGATGTGCACAGTGAGCGTCTTGTGGCTCTATTCTTTACTTACTGTTTGTGACATCTGTCCTGAGTTCATGTTTATTTTTCACCTCCTCTTCTATGATTGGTCCTCATAAAAGGCAATATTACCTAATGTATTTTATATATTCCTCTATGCCATTCCATGGACAATTTTTAAAACTTCATCTGAACTCTATTACAAGGACCTCAGACGAAAGGGGTGAAATACGTCCAAATGCCAAGTACCCAAAATGAAGAACATCTTCAAATGAGACAATGTGATCTTCACATCACAATGTAAAAATCTATCACAAAGCATTTTCTTAAGAAACTGTTAATATGAATCCTGTACAAACCACAGTATTTAATTCCACTTTCACAAAATACTTACTGATAAATGCCACCCCTAAAAGAGGAGACCAGCACAGTGGCACACACAGCATATTTGATAAGCAGAGTAGATCTTTTTTAAAAGCAATTTCTCTCTTTGGAAAAACTATTTCCAATAATGATTATGAAATGAAATAAATATTAATAATAATGTTCACACCAATCTCTTCTATTAAAAAATACCCAAGATTTTCACCTTTACTATAGTAACCAGAAGAAAGCTCTTATTCCAACACTTTGACAAACTAGATCTATTCAAGGTTTTAATTTAGGTAGGTTTGTAACCAAAGAATTTGTGGGTTTAGAGAGTCTAATTTATGCAGCTCCCTGCTCACTTATAGTGATCCCACAAAAACGTACCTTAAGTTATTAGAATATTTTAATACTTTTGATTAAACTCACCAAAGGGTAAATAATGCAAACACTTTGTATGTATGAATTTCAAACACAGAATGGTCCAACCTTTCTTTCCATGAAAGGTTTTATCATAGAATGATCTATTCTGTCTGAAGAAAATATAACTTACAAAAGGGTTTTCCAGAACAGGCAGTGAGACTGTTAGGGCTGATTACCTTAAAAGTTGCATAAATGATTAATGTATCATATTTCTGGGTGTGCGGGTGGGTCATGGAGACGTGCCCTTGGGGCACGTATTTAATCCCTGGCCTGTTCCTCTCTGGCTGTCTTACCAATCTGCTCTGTCTCCTGACTGCTGTGAACTTAGCAACTTTACTCTGCTATGCTTTCCTGCTTTGATGTTCCTGGCTCAATGCCAGCTGAAATTGCACCGGATTCTCTGAAACCAGATCTAAATACCCTCTCATCCTTTAAGATGTGGATGCCAGGCCTTTTGTCCAGAAACATGAAAACTGACTAACACATGCCACTTAAGGAACATTGAGTTTAAGGACAACAGGGTATTTTCCCCCCTAGTGCTACTCATTGACTTCAATATACTAACATATGCTAATTGTACCAGGATAGAGACATGGTGTGACTTGTTTCCAAACTGACTACAGAATTCTTTTTCTCACAGAGCATCTTTTGGAACTTACTGTTTCCTATGAACTATATTAAGAACTCCTCTGTGCCTGTCTCTTCAGTAGGGCTTAGAACCCAGAGGAGGACTGCATGATTCTTGCATTAAGATCTCTGCCCCAGCCATCAGATTCCAAATGCTCTGCTTGGTACAGGATTTTCTGCTACCACCAAAGGAGGTTACCAGACAGAATTTATCCAGTTAGATCAGGAAGACTAGAATATTCCCTGAGGTGATGTGATGTCACAGGAAGAACATGAGCTTCAACTAACATATGAATACTGTCATTGCTGCTTGTCACATCATAGATTTATGGTACTCTTCCATTTGAAACCTTTCCCAATTATCTGTTTCAGAAGTAGAAATTCTTTCATATTGAGTTTGCTTAAAAGTAGGTATAGAGTATAACTCTAACACCTTACTAAATCCTATTTGCTATTCAGTGAATAGAATATAATGAGCATGGAATTCTTTTAAGAAAAAAATGGTAAAATGATTTGGTATTAAGACATTCTCATATACAAGGTAAAATAAATCAATGCACATATATTAGCCAATAACATCCATAAAATCTATCCATGCTAACTAAAAAGAGTGACTTCTGCAATCCTTTGAATCAATGACAGTTTGATTTCGACCTTGCCATGGTTAAAGTGTGATCTCCCCAATTAACGTGTTGGAAGTTTAATTCCAAATGCAATAATATTAAGAGACAGGAAATTTAGAAGGTGATTAGGTTTTGAGGACTCTGACTTCATGAATGGATTAATGTGTTTATTGTGGGAGTGGGTTAGTCATCAGTGTGTGTTCCTGATAAAAAGACTTCAGATATCTTCTATCCATTTTCCCCTCTCCTTTCCTCTCCTCCCTCCCTCTTCCTCCCCTTCCCCTCCTCTCCCCTCCCCTCCTGATATCTTTCTCTCTAGTTCTCTCATTTCTGTCTTTATTTCTTTGTCACTTTCCTCTCTCTCTATCCCTGAAGCACACACACATGCATGAACAGACACTCTCTTGCTCTTATATCTTCCAGTGTAAGAAAACCCAGAACAAATGCAGGCTCCTTGGCCCTGAATTTCCCAGTCTCCAGAACTGTAATAAATGAACCTCTTTGCTTTATAAATTATGCAGTCTTAGGTGTTTTCTTGTAGCAGAACAAAACAAAGATAGACCCCACTTTGTTGCACTGTACAATTTTATAAAGTTAATTTGAAGTTAAATAGTTAATTTTTGTGAGACAGAAACTTACTAATTTCTTCAGGCTGTCCTTGAACTCACTATGTACACCAGGATATCCTCTAACTCATGGGAATCCTTCTTCCTCAGCCTCTCAAGTGCTGGGATCACAGGAATGCACCACCATGCCTGGCAAAACTCATGCTATTTAAACATTATGACTGATTTATTTTGATGCAAGGACATTGTGTTTCTAGTTTCTACTCAAAATCTAAACTTGTTTTATGTGTTAATGTTTGTGAAATTTCAATTTGTTCCAAATTTTAAGGTGTAGCCTTATCATAACTACCATGGGGCACAGGATGATAACAATTGGGACAGAAAAATTTACATTCATTGTGTATCTCCTAAGTACAAGGAGTATGTATATTCCTTCATTAAATCCTAACTCTTAGAACTATGAAGATTTTGCTATTATCTCCCATGTACAATATTCTTGGGCTCACATATATTAAATAAAATGTTACCTATGTTACATAGTTACTAGGTTTCAGCAGTGTCAGTGTTGTAAACACAGATCTATTAGGCTCCAAAATTCATACCCCTTTCATAGATAAGTAGTCCTCAGGTGAGGATAAGTGTCCAGTTAATAGGATACTTACCACAGAATTTTAAGTATAATAATGTTTCCAATATTTAAAACAATTAAACTTGTAAAAATGTAATTTTTCTTATGATCCTTCAATGATAATTTCTCATACTAAATAAGATAACTCTTGCATCCTTCTTAAGTATGTGGGCATCTTAGTTACTTTTCTCTCACTGCTGGGACAAACTACCAACACCCAAAATTAAGAAAGGAAAGGTTTATTTATCTTAGAGTTCATGGAGGTTTCAGCCCATACTCAGCTGGCTCCAAGGCAGAGCGGCACACGGCAGAGGGCAAACGTTCATGGTGGAGGAAAACAGCAACAGCAACAAGAGCAAAAGGGAGGAGCGGCAGAAGGGAGGGAGAGCCCCTTTCCTCCCTTACACTGTATGCAGGCTCCTCACCCCAGGGTGGGTGTAGCACTCACACCCATAATCCCAGCGCTGGACCAAGGATTGATCATAAACTCTAGAAGCCAATCCCATGACTGCATGAGGCTCTGGGGGGACATCCAGACACAAACCTTAGCAGTGGGTTAACTTTATGTGTCAACTTGGATGGGCCCCTGAGCAGCCAGACATTTGGTCCAACACTATTCTGGCTGTTTCTGTAACGTGTTTCTGAAAAATATTAACATTTGATTTAGTAGACTCAGTAAAAAAGACTACTTCTCTAATGCAGGTGAGTCTCATCCAATCAACTGAAGATCTGAAAAGATCAAAAAGTAAAGGAGAACTTATTTATTCTGCCTCTGTTTTGAGCTGGAACAGGCTTTTATTGCCTTTGCTCTCAAACTTGAACATGGTTCCTCTTTGTTTCTGATCCTGCCAATATTTGGGCTGCAGCTTAGACCATCGATGCTCTCAGTTCTTGGTCCTTCAGACACATACAGAAATGGTGCCATTGGTTCACTTGCCAGGTTTAGAACTTGGAGCTTCTCAGCCTCTACATCAGTGTGAGCCAATTAACTGCCTTTCATAAATCTCTCTCTCTGTCTGTCTCTGTGTCTATCTCTCTCTATGTCTGTCTCTGTCACTGTCTCTCTCTGTTTCTCTGTCTGTCTGTCTCTGCCTCTCTCTGTATCTCTGTCTCTCTCTGTCTCTCTCTGTCTCTCTCTGTCTCTCTCTCTCTCTCTCTATATATATATATATATATATATAGACTACTGACTACTGGTCCTATTTCTCTGGAGCAGACTAATACATTAAGTAAGGTAATTTCTGTAGGAAATACAAACCAACAAGTGTTGTCAACCTCTCACCATTATCATTCTGTGATGTTTACTTATCCATTATGATGTACCTCATATTAGGTGAGTTTTATTTCAATTCCTGTCAGGGGAAATACTCATTTCCCAATGTGTCCAAGTCCTGTCACTCTTTCAGGTATATGTGGGGGCAGAACTTGCATTCCCTAGAAAGACATGTCTGCTCTGCATCCTGAACTTGAAGTGTCTTGAAAGGAGTGAGTCTAGATTTTTGAAATCCCAGTCTCTGGAAACTCACCCCATGAATGCATACCTCCCCATACCCATCTTCCCTCACCCCCCCCAATACATACTTACATACTTTTGCATCAACTTCAGTTTTAAAACCCTCATTCTAGAGTTCCTAAGTCTCTGATGTCTTATCCAGACAACTGTTGGAAGATGCTTCTGGAGTTAGAGGAAACCAGAGGTAGAGCTCCGGGCTTGTGGATGATAAGTTAGAAATGATAAAGAAGCGAGTGACAACCAAGGGGTGACCTGAGGAATGCTGGAGTGAAAATTTTCTATCATGCATTCATCATTCAGTCAACAATTTTATTAACCATGAAATAGGCACTAAACTTTTCAAATACACAGATAAATCAAACATGAATTTTGTTCTCATGATTTCATAGTCAATAAAGAGTATATACACACATCAAATAAAATAACCAGTGCGATAGCAGAGGTTTGGGTACAAGGATGGAGGCTGGGGAGAAGATAAGGACATCAGAAGTGAGAAAAAGCTTTGTGGAAGTCCTAACACTAGAAGATGAGGCTGAAGGATGAGTGGGCCTTGGTAATTTGCAGTGTGAAGTACGTCTTTCAAGTAAGGAGAGCAGAGCAGACAAAGTCAGAGAGAAGAGAAGTGTGGACACGTGTGTGACAGCCTGGCTGGACTAGGCATCAGGTGCAGCATGTTTGGAGATTACTGTGGGAGCCTGGGTAATGAAAAGCTGCAGCTGGATAGGAGGAATAAGCTCTGGAGTCTTATTGCATGATAGAGCTGGGGATATAGCTCAGTGGAATAAGCGCTTGCCTAGCAAGCGCAGGGTCCTGAGTTCGATCCCCAGTACCGCAAAAAAAAAAAAAAAAATTAATCTCATGATAGAGTAACTAGGATCGTTAATATTGTATTGAGTCTCTCAAAATGGCTAAAAGAGAGGGCTTTAAATGCGCTTACCACAAAGGAATGATAAATGTAGGAGGTTACGGAACTATTAAGGTCTGATTACTACACAATGTGTACATGTACTGATACATCAGAGTTCCCTTCATAAATCTGTACAACTCTGGTTCAGTTTAAAAGAGCATCAAGAAAGACAAGAAAAAATAAAATATTTTCCTTTCTTTGGTTATCATGAGCCTTAGGGGAGTTTAGAGCAGGAATAATATGACAGTGTGAAGGCAAGACTGAAGAGCGTGGAGGAGCTCAGCAAAGTCTACAGAGAAGGCAGCCTGATAGCTAAATGGAATTAAAACGTAAAGAATGGATTACAGGAGTTTTTATTCACAATCCAGTTCTAAAAGCTGCTATGAAATGACCTTTGGCTAATGTTTAGGCAAAAGCATGAGCGCCACATCTGCAATTATGTGTTCGTGGGCAGATGAGGATTCTGAAGACTTTTTAGTAGCTCATAACTGAAGATATGAAAACAGGCAAACGGTATAAGTAGGAAGAATGAAACCTACAGACATAAAACAAAGTTGGACATCAGAACCCACTTAATACTCCAGGAGAGCTGTGGATCAGAAACTTGTACTTTGGAGATTAAAGGAAATAAGCGTCAACTATGAGAAGTAAGATGCTGTTATGGTTTGTGTCTGAATGTTTCCCTAAAGCCTCATGCACTTTTAGGTGGAGCTTTTTCACAGGCAGCTGAATCTAGAGTTGGTGATAGACTTATAGTGCCATCCTGGGGTGAAGGGTGCCAAGACTAAGGGTGGGTGGTTCTTGGGTCAGTCCATTGATTGGGTTGGCACCACCCTAATGCCAGCAGTTTGGACAAAAGGGGCAGATAGAGGCTTATTTTCTCCTTTATCTGGTCTTCTTCCATTTGCTACCTTCTGCCACCATGAACTGCTGCCTTTCTGGGAAGTGCTACCCTGACTTGGAGTAGCAATTATGGACTGAAATCTATACAAACTGTGAGCTAAGTAAACCTTCCCTCCTTTAACTTCAGGTGTCAGGTATTTTGTCTTGGCAATGACAGAAAAATAACTAAAACAGAATTTGATATCAGAGAACTGGGGTCTTTTCTGTGGCTATCCCTGACAATGTGGTTCAGGAACCTTTGGGAATGGCTTGTGGGAAGAGTTTGGGAAGGTTTGGAGATGCTGCAACAGCAAGCAGAAACACCAAAATCACACCTAGGATTTGGAGGAAGATTTATTTACATAGACAGGAACAGTTTGGGATCATTCCCAGAATATCAGATCCTGATCTCTGGTGGTCTAGGGCTTACATGGGTTGAACAAACAAGAAGTACAGAGGCAGAATGGTTTATTAATTGGGGATTGGTTTATACAATGTGCATCATAGTGACCAGCTATGCATCACAATGACCAGCCCTTTCTGAGACAGAAGCAACCAGAACCAGAACAGGAACTATTTATTACCTGGACAAATAAGAAACTAAAGTATACTGGCTATGTGAGCCATTTTCTGTAAAATTTCCCCCCTCTTTTAGTTTCCCCAGCAAATCTTTGCTTGGCATGTTACATGTGGCCTTTTGAGACACGGCCCAGTGAGAAGTCAGGCCTGTCTGTTTGTAACATTACTCTGGCAAGGTAGTGAGGGAGTTAATCTGATCTAGGAGAATGTTCAGTGTGTCTTGGATGCTCATTAAATCTTAGCAAAGTGTTTGATTGATTGTTCTATTTTCTTGGGGCAACTATCTATAGAGTTTAAGGCAAAAAAAAACATAGCTAGCAGGGGATAGGGAAGCAAGGACTAAGTAGCCTGAAAAAACACAAAAAACAGGGAAATCGGTATGGAACAATCCTATGAATGGTGTCCTCATGCTTTAGCCATCTGTGGACTGGTCAGTATGTGTTGTCTCTTCAGAGTGAACCTTGGAGACGCTGTCCAGATACATTTTTCAGTGGGTTAATATGTACCTGGATTATATGTGTCTGCAGGAATATCTCCTCTGAGTCAAAATTTCAGCAGTGCTGAAACTGTTAGAACTTCAGCAACTCATAGACATAGATTAAATGCCTTTTGCGTAAAGAACTGTGCATGAATCTTTGGGGAAGCAGGGGCTAAATGTTATGGTTTGTGTCTAGATGTCCTCCCTGCAAAAAGAAAACCTCATGCACTTTTAGATGGGGCTTTTCCAGAGGCAGCTGGATCTAGAGTTTGTGACTGATTTGCAGAGCTGGGATTAAGGGTGCTAGGATTAAGGGTGGGTGATTGCTGGATCAGTTCCCTGACTGAATTGGATGCTTAATCTCATCAGTCTGGATAAGGTAAAAGGAGCAGGAAGAAGCTTATTTCCCCCTTTCTGGTCTTGTTTTTGCTGTCTTCCACCTACATGAAGGGTTGCCCCTCTGCCTTGGAATCAGCAGACTGTGGTATGAAACTTCTGCAGTCTGACTGTGGGCTACTTAAACATCTCCTCCTTTTGCTTGGGGTGTCTAATATTTCATCTCAATGAGAAAAGTAGCTAAAACAGATACACGTACTGTGCACTGTGTGGCCATAGGCATCAGATGGCAAAATTGTGCTGCCCACATTGTTTTTGATTCCTGAACATGATGGACCCTCAGAACATGCTTTCAAAAGCAATCCATAGATACCGCCCACTCTGACTGGGCCCAAGTGCTTCATCTGAGTGTCCTTTCCCTCTGGCTGATTTGTGATTTCATTATCTCATGTATTTTATGTTTGCTGATTGAAGGTGACCAAAGTGCCCGTTATTTTTAGCTTGTTACATAAAGCACCTGTTAATGATGAGTCACACAGGTGCAAATTTCCATAATGTTCATCCCTACTTTTCTTCCCCAGCCTTCACATGGCATCTCCCTCTCATTCATTGTGTTTTCAAAATCTCAGAAAAATATATTTTTCTAGGGTTGAGAACATGCTTCTGGTGTCCAGAAAGTTTTATTGTATAATGGGAAAAAGGAGGCCCAAGAATTATGTAAAATAACGAAACAGATTGTTTATTTAGTGAATCAGAAACAAACTGAGGTGAACAAACAGCATGGGAAATAAATCAGCATTTTCACAGCATATACAGTATTGCACATATTCCTGTCACTTTGAAAATGGCTTTTAGAATTTGCTAATAGTACTTCCAAATTATTAAATTGATTGTAATTTAATGGGTAAGTAATAAATTTTTCCTCCTTTTTCAAAGCTTGCTTGAAGGAAGAAAGAAAAGTAGATGCAGATCAAACCCTGCTAGCATAAAGGAAATGCTAGGAAAAAAGCATATTGTGTCTGCCTGCTCTTTACCAGTCTCACCTGGAAGAAACTGGTTTACAATTTTTTGAATAATAATTAAAATTATGTACACTTTTAATCACAAAAAAATGCTATATCAGTCATGTGTAGTTATAACATCCATGCAATTTGTAGAGAAGAAAATAGACTGTGTGCTTGGATTAAAATAGGAATATAATCTTCTGTATTTCATCAGTTTGAATTTGCAGCTTTTCCACAATAAGAATCTCTGAGATGAAAGTTTCATGCCAAAATCTGTCTGAATAGATCAGATATAGAGGTGATTTCTTAATTATCTGTGATACTAAGCTACTGAGATTAGACAAGGATACAAAATAAGCAAATATTGTTGAACTTTCATGTTAGCCAAAGTTTTCAGCTATCTGTTGTAAAATACAGCAAATACAATGAACTGGTGGGATCACAGTTAAGACGCACTAGCTTTGCTCTCTGTGTTTACTTCTCTGAAGGAAGTGCTGGAGCTTGTCCTGGAATTGTTGTTTTCTTTTTTTTTTTTTTAATTAAAAAAAAATACAAGTACAAAAACATATTGACAAACACACCAATTAGCATAAAAACTAGTACAATCACAACTAATCTATAGACAAGGTGATATGATCTCAACAGTGGTTATTGCTTTATCCATTTTCTTACCAGCTTACACAGGACTTCATCTTCAAGATCCTCTGAGGCTTACATAGATGCTCATCTACAATCATTCAATATGTGGGTACTCAGCTCAGTCTTCCTGTTTGCCCCGCTCATCTACACTCTCTGTGGCCATGTGCATGAACCATATTAAATCCTTGCTAATGATTTTTGCTTTTATTAATCCAAAGTTTAGTCAGCCCAAATCATGTTTGGACATTTCCCTTTCCAACTTTCTCCTAAGTCTTTAAACACCCATAGGCTTGCCCCATCAACCTCACAGCCATCCTTTCTCTATTGTTCTTGTGTTGCACCGACTCTTGGACCTCACTGACGCTGACAGTCGTATCCCTCATTTTCCTCACAGTTATGGCCCCCTACTCACTTCACCTCTTGATGTGAAATAAAGTCAAGACTTCCTTTTACTTAAATTCAATACTTCACTGAAGAGGACTTTCTAATTTTTATTCCTTGGTGTTTTATCTGATAATACTATAACCTTGGTTCAACTCAACCTTCCACTTTTTCTACCCTTGTAGCTGGATGGATGACCCCTGGAAAACAAGTCATATGAGAATGCAAATTGATTATATTAGAGAACTATGTTCTGAAGCTTCAGTTTTGTGCTTAAACTCTCCTCAAAACTACTTTCCGTGATTGACTAAATTTATAGCAGTTATGCTAAACCTGTAACAAAGGAAAAATCTAATGAACTCTCTGTCTTCACTTGCTCTTAGCTGGCTTAAAAAGTCACTAATTTTGGATAGCACACAGCTCGGCACTATATTATGTATGTCCCACTAGCTTCACTGTAGATGATGCTTCTGACTGAAGCCACCTATTGCGTTACAAACTGTACTCCACAGAATGTCATCCGCCTATCCTTCTCTATCTTCTCTAGTTCTCTAGGGAAAAGCAGCCTTTGGTTTCTTCTTTTCTCTGGGAGAAAGATGCCTTTGTATACTAAGAATAAATTGCAGAATAAGCCATTCCTGAAACTAAAAACATGTGGATAATAAGACTTTATAAGCAGTAACTTTTCTTTAGATTTATAGAATTCAGATGACTCTATGACCTAGAGAGCAACATTGGAAAATCAGAATCACCTGATGGTATGCTTTGTGTCTGGATGTCCCCTCAAAGCCTCATGCAGTCATGGGGCCGACTTCTAGAGTTTATGATTAATCCATGGTCCAATGTTGGGATTATGGGTGTGAGAGCTACACGTGCCCCAGGGCGGGTGGTTTGCATAAAATGTGAGGAAGGGAAAGAAGCTTGCTCTCCCTGTTGCTCCTCCCTTTCTGCTCTTGCTGCTTTCCCTGTTTTCTGCCACATGAACTGTTGCTCCCTGCCATGCACCACTCTGCCCTGGAGCCAGCTGAGTATGGCTGAAACCTCCACAAACTGTGAGATAAATAAACCTTTCCTTCCTTCCTTCTCGGCGTCAGGTATTTTGTCTCAGCAATGAGAGAAAAGTAACCAAGACACCTGAGCTGGGCGAGATGGCACACGTCTGTAATCTCAGCATACAGGAGAACTGAGGCAGGAGGGTGGGAGCAAGTTCAGGGCCAGCCTGGATCACACAGTAAATTCAAGGCCAGCTTGGACTACATAGTGAGATCCTATCTCAAAAAACAAGCAAATGAAATTAGATCAACTGAAATTCATAACTACCCTGGTGCCTCTTATGTGATGCCATGCCAGCATTCTACGTAAGCCTTTCCTGTACCCCTAAGTAAGATGGCCTTTGTTGACTTTCTTAAAAAATCTTTTTCCTCATCCAAACAACTTGTCCTCAAGTCTTTGGCTTTTTGGAGTGGTGAGCAACACATGTAAGTTCATGTTTTCAATCCACTGATTCTCCATGTTCCTGTCCCACCACTTCTTTTATTTTTATTTTTATTTTTTTAAATTTTATTTTAAAGACAAAAGAATGGAGACATATGAACCAGAAAAGCCATAAACAATACAGAAAATACAAAGTTATACAGAATATAGTAGGGAATTAGAACTAGATGTTGTATTACATAGTTATCTTCACATTAGTTAACACAAAAACATTAAAGGAAATACCAAATTATAGATAAGATAGTAG